>WTSP01024954.1:15880-27417 GCA_025331215.1 Actenoides lindsayi | reverse complement strand
CTAAAATAATTATAATAATTTCACTAATATTATATTATCAGGATATGGTATTTACACTGGGCATTTTTACTTCTTTTTGTTGTTTTTCTCCCTCCACTAACTGCAACACATTTTGGGTAGGTATCATCCTTCTCTTAAATTTAAATTTTGCACACTTCTTCCTAGCAGAAATAATTTGTGGTGATACATTACAGCCACACTAATTTTGTTTTTATTTTCACACACATTTGAATTTGAACTGAAATAGGAAAAATTTCTGCAACAGTATGAGCGGAGACCTTCTATGGTTGGTGATGACTGATGAATGACAACTGTAATTGCAAATCAACTGTAAAAGTTTTTAGAAAACAAGACTAAGAGATGGGAGCCTCTCACTGGCTGACAAGCGTAACAACACATTTATTACTAGAAACTACATGAATTTTTTAACCTTGTGATATTGTGAAACATGTTGATCAGATCATCCTATTTTATCACAAGAACAGTCTTTAGATATTTACATATAGAAAAGAAAAACAATGTAAGGTGTTTGAGATTTCATTATTAACATGGCAATCCAATTTTCTAGTTAGCCTCTTAAATATAGCTTCTTTAAGGATAGCTGCCAATAAACCAAACAGACAACTTTTTCATATAGGTTTCAACATGTAAACTCCATTCAAATAGACATTCAGCTAGGGTACATCACTTCTTGTTCAATTTAATCTTGACCAATCCACATATATTCATATGAAAATGGTGAATTTGGAAAGCTGTTTATCTACCTAACATTTTATCTAAAAAGTCTTATAATCTGAATGTCTTTTTGTTTCAGTAAAAAAATACTTTTCAGTAGGTAGAGAAGCCGTTTAATAAGTGAGTAAAGGATATAATGGGAAGAAGCAATGAAATCAATGGAAATTAAATGAATAAAGAAAATGCTTACAAATGTTCTTCATGCATACTAATAAACCACTGTATGTAGGAATAATTTTGATAGTTCAGAATTCTTAATATTTTGGCTATAAAAACACTGCTATTGCCTGCTATAGCTTAAACAGGACAACTTGCTTGTATGAATGTTTAACAGAAATTAAAATGAATGAAGTGTTACAAACAAAATACTAGCTCTTTATTAAACCCATATCAGAACTCAGAATTACATTAAGCCACCAAGAGAATAAAGTGAAGATAGACTTAAAGTAAAAAGTCTCCGAGTTTCTTTTATTGAATTCTGTATAAAACAAACAGCATTCCTGGTGATAAGTAAATTACAATTTTAAGTTTCATTTATCTAAGACATAGTTAATAAAGTGGACATGTTTCATACATTTTACTTCCAACCTGAAACTGTTTCGCTTGTTTCTTTGAACCTAAGCTAGATATGTCAAGATTAGATAATATCAATAACGCAATTAATTTGCTTATTACAGAAGGTAATGATTCAGTCAGTGAGGGTGAGTAACAAAACAAATGGAATAAATGGAGTTACCAGTTGAAAAGAGTAAACAGAACTAGAACCTCTGTGGCAAAAGTAAATACAGCTTGTGATAAATGTGTATTACTAAGTAAATTCTTACTCATTTTTATATCCTTTGTCTCCATATGAAAATTCTCCCAACTAATTCCAAATTTGGAAGTATTTTCTGAGTATTATACTAGGCAAACCAGCCTGGATACCTATTATCTGGATGACCCCAGTAAATCCTCTATACAAGAATGAAAAACATTATGATGGGAAAGATCAAATGAGGAGCATAAGTGAAATAAGCTCTGCTATCAAAGGTGCAATCCAAATAAAATATTGTTCATAGTTTAATTATGTCCTCTAGTAAAATTACAACAGACTTGGTGCTTTAAAATTACAGTTGAAGCTGAACCTTTCGTGTTTTAAATGACCCTTGAATATTTCATCTGAAGCATATACACAAAGAGCCTAAAATTATGAAGTCTAAAAACTTCTTGTGTCCCACTTCCTTAGCAAGAAATGTACCTCTAATATATTCTAATGTCTCTCATACTTACAGAACTATACTATACAAAATAAACAGAACCTTAAAAAACAGAGGAAACTCTTTTAGTGTTAAAAAAAAAATTAATAATAGTAATTTAATTAGTATTTTTGTCTATTCTTAAGGGCAAGTTAATACAGCAGTATAGAAGTTAGAAACTAAAACAGGCTGTTTTATTGAACCAAGCAAGAGAAAGATGTTGCTGAAGGTATGAACCTTAGATTTTGTTAAATTAATTTGCAAAATATAGCATGGAGTTTTGATATCATTCAAATAACTCTAGGATATTCAACTTCAAAGTAAGTCTACAACTCTTCACTTGTGTTTACTTCATTTAAGCCTCACTTGATTTCACACTCAGTTAAGCACTTCCACTGACCGAGTTCTGTTCTCAGAACAAAACAGAACAAAATTTATAGCACGATAGACAAAACACAAAAATGCATTTGTTCTTACATGAGTAAGGAGAAAACTAGCATGATCTCTAAAAGATGCAAGATTTGTATTCAGCTGTAGAACAATTTAAAACAACTAAGAAAACAGAAATGTCTTTGCCATTTAAGTATTTAAAGAAATACCAATTTTCAAATTTCATTCCATCTAGAAGACCTATACCTTACTTATGCTTATAGAAAACTATTAATTTTGCCTGTGCTTGGCAGTCATAAAGTTAGGTGAAAGAATTCCATTAAATAGCTTCCAAATAAGTAAATTGAGAGAGTACTTTAAAGGAAAAAAGAAAACAGTCAAATTAAAACCTTGATTTTAATTAAATGAATCTGAAAGAGAAATGTTGCTTTTTCAGAAACTGTTTTTCCTTTAAGGTCATGTAAAATACACGCAAAATGTTAATATACATTATTTTATTTTGTAACTCAAGAAATTCTCTTTTGTTAGCGGAAGGATCCCACTATATATACTGGTATGTATAGTATTAATGAGTTATGATTCTGTACTAATCTTGTTCTCAGAAAATATTACTACACTGGTTTTAGATGAAGTAATGATTTTCTATATTATACAAAAATTTTGTATTTATTCAAAAGAACCACCTTAAGAATCAAAATAGATTTTATCAGCTCATTGAAATTATCCAATGCTACTATGAACATTCATCATAATTCTAAATAGAAGAATATTAGATTTTTACTAATTACATTGGTTCCTAAAAATAAAGTTCCTTAGTTTCATTGCCCTTTTCAGTACTGATGAATCTGCATTATTATTAATGATGCTTTATCTCCTTTGCTATATTTTTTGAGTCTTCCTACTCTATTGTTCACAATTCCCCTCCCTGTTACTTCCAGATCTCTAGATCTACACCAGACTACAGAGAGGAGTTAGCTAACTGTATTCATTAGGGCTATGCAGCAAAGATAGATTAGGTATAAACTCATTTTCTTAACTGAAATAGGGGCTGATTGTGTAAACTCTGAAGAGAAAGTTCTGTGTTTAAGTGTTCAGAATATTATCTATCACAGTTGTAATAGAATGCATCTTCTCATGGCACTGGAAAACACTTCACAATGAGCTTTTAATCTAGAATGGACTTTCTCAGACACCACAGATAACTAAAGTGTTAAAATGTAGTATCTCAGTATTATGAAAAAATGGAAGTATTTTTAAATAAGCTACCAAATCTACACTAATATTGAGCAAACAAACCAAGCAAATGCAGACGAGATATGGATACTTATCTGTACGTTATTTAACATTTACATCTAACACAGTTATACTCAACAACACTGTGGTTTTGTTATGTTTTCAGAAAAGAATACAAAATGTTAAAGGAGTCTGGTTTAGTTCCCAACCTGACAAATACTCAGCTCAGGCAAACTACTATGTGAGCATTCCCAAAGTGTTCACTGATATTACTTGAATGCAAAAATTTAACCTATGAACTGTTAAGTATTTGTCAAGGGAAAGGCCTCCCTTTGCGTTTAAGTTTTCATGGTGTTCTTTCTCAGGTATCTTACTTATACCTATACATATATTACTTTTTTTTTACAAAAAGTACTATGTGGCACTTATTCTGACAATATAATACTTCTATACATTGTATCACTAAAAATGTGTCAGTCTGCAAAAACATCTGAGTGACTAAGAAACTAGTCTCAAAGATTTTTGCGTAAGTCTGAAATACTTACTGTCGCTGGCGAGGCCCGCGTTGTATGAGTCACTGAATGACCAGAATTTTCCATTGAATTGCCAATCAGATAGGTCCCTCCTGAGCTGCTAATGAGTTGTCCTCCTGTGACACCCATCTGAATCCCTCCAGTGCCCACCATGCTATGAGACGAGACCACTGTTGTCACCTGTGCAGAACTTCCTTGAGTATCAAAATAATTTCCCCCAGTGTTTTGGCTGTACATCTGGGTTTCTGTGTAAGGATACGTTGTTGATCGGCTTCAAGAAAAGAAAACAAAATAAAAAGAAATTATTTCTATTGTTCAGTTAGCTGAGAGAAATGTTATAATTCTAGAAATGTGTTTACAATAGCTACAATGAAATTAAATAAGATTGGCAAACAATCCCTGCCTCCTCAGAGAATAACATTTAATCAAATCCAAGCACTAAAAAACCTAATTCAATGTTTAACCAAGTATCCACTAAACCTTACAGAAAAATTTTTCACTCTTACCTGACGAGGAAAGAAGGGAAGTATCACAAAAATTGAGGAGACAGGCAGAAAGAGCTCATCCACTTATTAATGTATTGCAAAGCGATTTATAATGCTCCATCTGTTTGTTTGTTTGTTTTTTCTAATCTGATTATAAAAGTTTGGATTTTAGTCAGACATTATATATTTTGCATACTGTGCATGTTGCAGAATTACAAATAATTCATACAAATGTCAGCCAAGAGAGTCTACTGTTCAAGAATCCTATGTTATCTATTGCTTTTAAATTCATCAAAGCTCTTGGCTGAAGTTTGAAATTCTGAGTTCACTGGTATTTTTGGAAATGCAGTTATTTTTACAGGGTGAATTAAAAATTGGATATGTATTCATGTTATGATAGAAGACTGTGTTTAAGAAATAAAACCAAACTAGAACTATGACTTGTAAAAAGGCCACAAAGATGAAAGAAGTTAAAGGTATGCAACAGTAACATTTTTAAAATAACTTTCAACTATGAGACGTTTATGCCTCATTAACCAGTTTACTCTAATAAACTATTCATCCACTGAAACCTTCTATCATGTTTCACATTCTTAATCACTATTTTGAATCATTACTCTTCATAGGTCATAACATCTTTCTAGTTTTTGAATGTGTATTTGTTCCCATGTACTAAATTTCGTCTTCAAATCAATTTATTTCAAAACTATTCAGTAAATAACATTCATTATTTCAAAGGCCAGATTCCTCCTTTTGGTAAGGCTATTTGGAAATTTTATCTTGTTTCGTGACTGTTAAGCTTTGTATCTTGGCAAGCATGATAATAGAAAGTTCCAAAGGTAATAAGCAGTCAGTTTACCCAACCATTAATTTTCTTATTTAAGCATAAAAATCTGTAATATTGCTTCTAATAAACATACAACACAATTTAGAAATTCAAAGTGCTCCATCAGCTTGCAGTTGCATATTCTGATATGCAGTTAGTCCAAGTAAATATATTTTAGAAATATTATGATACAGAGAAAACAGAGGTGCATAAGTCTCCAGTTCATTTGGTATAATGAAACAAAACATAATGTCATGCAAAACCATGCAACTAAATGAGTTCCAGAAAAAAAGATGCTTTTGTCCAAAACCACAAGAGAAGAAAGCAGCATCCACGTTTTATGCAGTAAGATGGGGGTTAATACAGCTATCCAGGAACTTGAAGTCAGGCTTTTTCTTCCTTTTATCTGGACAGGGATTAGTTTCTTATTCATATATAGAAAAGGTCATGGTAATTTCCTGTTTGTTGGTAAGTTTTTTAAATTATGAAAACTTACAAAAGATTAATTAATTAGTAAACAATGGACCCACAGATAATGACTCCTCCTTTAGGTTCAGAAAATCATTCATTTTTCAAATAACTGAAGAACATACAGCACCTTATCAACAACAGAAGTGATAACTTTTGTTGTATTAACTATGGCTACAACAGCTTCTCCCTTCCTCTTCCGAGACTTTCCGAAACTCCAAAACTTAAGTTTTAAAATCCTGATTGTTTCATAAGCCTCATACTAACTTATTTGCTTTCATCTCTCCTTAAGCTACTTAAATATTTTCCTTTCTGAGTCTTTCAGAAGCTTCAAGATCAGCTGCAAGAAACTTGAAATTAATCTAAAAGAAACGCCTTGCAGTTTACTGAAAACAAAGCAAAATAATTCTTTTAGGGACTAATGATCAAGCAGACAGTTAATCTATTAACATTTCATTTGGAGAGTTAAAATCAGTTAAACTTTGCATTTTAAAATCCTATGTATGTGTTTAGGTATCATGCAGGTTCCAATTAATCTGTTTTATCAAGCTAAGGTATCATTGTGATAACACTGTGATATTGTTTATCTTGTGATAAGCAAGATAACCACTAGCAGAGCTGGTGTTGCAGCTGTCTCAGAATAACACCATTTAGAGAATGTGAATGGCACTATATAGCAGAGGACAGTTTAGGAAAATGTGATGGAAGCTCAGGGGAAACAGTTCATGCAAATGACCATCAAGAGATTGAATACCAATTTCTCCCAAAAGAGGAAAGAGATACTTGGTGTCAGTATCAGGTATCACTAAGCAAAGTTAAAAAAGGACAAAGCCATTGTTGACAGTAATAATAGACATGGGTAGAGGAAAAAGACTGTCCAAAAGATGTGAGGAGAACAAATCTCACTTGCAGAAATGGAATTGAAGAGGCAGTTCTTTGAAGCAATGCAAAGCCTAGAGAGGGCTCAAAATTTCACAAGAAAATGAAGTCACAGATGTGGTGTGGAACAGGGAGAGGAAGGAAACGCTTGTTTGCTTTTACCTTGTTTAGATCTGTATATCATGTATAGTCTCTAAATAAGGACTGATTGTATCAGAACACCTACATCTGCTTGTAACAGTATTCCGTATCAATGGATCAAGAGCAATCATTGGGGTACACCAATGGGTCACATTCCAAGATAAACACTCTTCCCTTTATTCCAACAACCAGCAGGTTCTTCTAGAACACCTGATTATTGGAGATGATTAAGCAAACTTTAGCAACAGAGATCAACAGGGTAATTAAGAGTGAGATAAAACCACGATTATTACATGTAATAATAATTGCAAAGAGCATTTTAACCTACCAAAAGCACAAACTAATTCATCTGGAAATTCAAAATGCAGCTGGATGAGAAAATATTTTGGAAAGCAGTGACTCAAAGGTTTTAAGGTCATTGTATATGACATGACCTCTCAACATAAAACTGTAGCAAAGTGGAAAATATTTCTCAGACACAGACAAGCAATAACTTGAAATACAGAAGTGATCTTCTGCTTCTCCACAGCACTTCTAGCACAAACATGCAATACTTTCTCAAATAATCTGACATATATAATCAGTTCTTTCCCATAGCAGACGTTGTGAAAGCACCCCTAGCACTTCTCTAACAGCTGCATACAAAGATCATGTAGGGACTAACCTCAGTGTAATTAGAGCCTTCTGGCTTTTTATAAGAACACCTTGGTGATACACTGTGACTTGAGATACAAAGCAGGCAACAGAATCTCATAGTTTCTCCTATTGAAACACTACAAAATTCAGTTTTTACTAGAATGTGGCATTAGAAAGTTCATCACTGTTACTAATAAGTTTTAAGTCTAAGTAGTTAGGCTGTACACACTACATGATGCTTACCCTAGAAGTAAATCACACCAAGTCAGACATTGCATGAATTCAATTTAGACTGAGCAAGCCCAGAACATGTGTCCAATGTTGAGAAGTCAATGAGACCAGTGTGAGTTGATCTAGGATTGCAAGGTACAAATAGGGCAAGGCATCACCTAATCTGCTTTATTGCTTACATATGTTTTATAATGATTTGCAAAATATAGTGCTAGAAATAAAACACATGAAGTTGTGGTATGAAGTTGATAATAACATTCTACTTTTTGGCACATTAAATCAGAAAATAACTAATTCGTACGTTCAGTGAGCCCCAGCAATACCAAATGAATTAAGTGCAGTATCTTGCACTCTATTACAGATACTAACATATTGTTACTGAGCTTAACTTTTAGAGACACTTTAATCTCATCAAAACACTGACACTTCGAAGAAAGGAGACGAATAAAAACACTAGCACAGAAAGAGTAAACCTTGTTGTTGTCCTCCCTTAGTGTTCAGTGTGTGCATGCACACGTGGGAAATCATTTATTCCCTATGATTTTGTTCTGTGCAAACGTCAAGAATCTGATCTATTGGCTACTATAAATCAGTGTTGCTGCCATCCCATCATGTTTCAGTAATTTACATAGGCTGATCATGGCCCCAGTTCTTCTTTGGGGAAGTCATTCATAGGATAGACTTAACTTTCCCATATTTCTGTTTGCTTACAAAACATTATCTACAGATATGCTGGTTATACTCATGTCTTAGAAATGTCTGCTTTGTTGAAAGACTTTTCCATTGCTCTTGTGAGTTTTAGTAAGAAGAAAACATACAATAAGATTTATTTCCTTTTCCAGGAACTGAGAAATGCAGAATGTCTTTAAATAGAAATTCTCAAATCCAGGTAGAAGTCAAGACAAGTTAACTCAAATGCAGTTTGTGTTTTAAATTAGATTTAACTTGAAATTATATTCCAGTAACTTCTGTGTCTTGAAAAATAAGTGATTAACTACTGAATTCTTATCACTAATTATAGACATCAAGTATTATAATTATAGACAGTCGAGTATTGGATAAAATGCACATAAACCTATTTTTTTTTACTCGAAGATGTATACCTTTTGTACTGTAACTTGAAATGCAAGCTTCCCTTCACAGTGGCTACACAAGAACAGCATCTTAATTTTTAACAAGAAAGCAATTCTATGTCAAATTTTAATTATTTTTTTTAATGCAACTCTAATAGAAACAAACAAGTAACATAATAATAATTATCTTACTTATCAAGCAACAACCTCAGAATTACTCCTGTGGGTTTTGGTATGGATTACCTATATAGCTTAGAAGGTAGGCATGGAAATATACTTCCACTATCAACTTTTTAATGAAAGTTAGCTTTGATAGTACTTAATTAATGAAGGTATTATTTCCTGTGATATAAATATGATAAACATTAGATGAAAACAAGTATTTCAAGGTACACTATTATCTATATGCAGAGTAGTTAATACTCATGATAATATTATTCTATTGCAATTCAATAGCAAACCTCCATGCATAAGAGCCAATTACATCTTTCATGCCAGAATAGCCTCAAACTCCTCTAAGATTTTACTATAATCCTATGGTCCTAAAGGTGACACTGAGTTTCACAGAACCTAGAGACAACAGAATCCTTGGTCTGACACTAAGGGAAGACCTTATCACAGCCAATGTATTGCTGCAGCCTTTGGTGGTGGTGTATGGGAAGAAGCAGAAGTGCCATATACCCTAACACTGACACAACAGAACATGACATAGCAATCGAGTGGTAATTAAGAGGGTTAAATCATCTTTCTCACCCTGTCTCATACAACCTCCTGTCTCTTCACAAAGAAATCTACGCCTGTAACCAGAATATTGATCCAGTGCTTTTTCATAACAGATCAAATCCCAATGAAGCAATAACCTTCTTCCACTAAAACCTCCTCAATTGATCTGAAGACAGAGATGGAAGAACTGATATGACACTCATCATTTCCTTTCACAAATCCGCCTTTATCAAACAGAACTGCTAAAAACAAACATAAAAACCTGCATTATGAAAGGGCAATTAATGCATCTGTGACCAGATAATAAATATTCAGAGTAAGTCATTTCCTCTGTAATAATGAATATTTGACTGGCTGTATGCATACACATTTTCTCTTTAATGACAATTAAAAATATATCAGCCAGAAAAAGCTTTATAACATTTACCTAAAAGACAGTTGTATTATTCCAGAGTTGCAATATTCCAGAAGTTCCTATTTGTCACATTCAAAAATTAAAGTAAATTGGCATTCATTATTAATAAAAAAAGCACTGAGATATTCAACACTGAGTCCAAGATCTTTTTCCACATGGAAGTAAAGCAATAAAAGCACACACAATGCAGGAAAACCACAGAATACATGGAATGAAGTAAATGAAAGCAGAGGAGAAATCTTGTATTCTCAGTACCTGTAAGGTAGACAGGTAAGGGAATCTCAGTTACAAACCTCAAAAAATTCTGATGAAGTACTGCAGATCTATAGCCCAAGAAATATGTTATTGCCACTGTTAGAAATATGTTGTAGGGTTTGTACTAAATCTGCAGTACCTCAAGACCTGGGCTTGCTAGGCTTCCTTTGTCTAGACTTGTCTGTGCTAGCCTAGAGCTCTGTTCTAGCTTAGCTGTAATAATAATTATTGAACAATCAGATAAATGCTAATTAATCTGTTTGATTTTAGCTTAGCTTTCTACTACAGTGTGGTATAAAACTTATCATTAACTTTCTCAGATGGAAGCTATTGACCTTAATATTCAGAGGGGTACTGAAAGGGTAAGCATAATGACAGGAAAAAAGGGATGAATACTAGTAAGTACTAGGAATAGAACAACTTTAACTGTATTGATAATAATTCTGATTTGACAGATTCCATTACAGTAATAGTAAATTCTTGCTTTTATATACAAGATGTGTTTTGCCCACAAAAACCACAGAAATTGTAGTACAAAACACTGGTGGAGAATGTGGCTTAGACACAACAGCAGTAGCAATTTTTAGACAATCCCAGCAATTATAATCCTCTTTGCCACACCAGAATTATCAGGTAAATGGCTACATTTGATTAATGCATTACAATTTATGTAAGAAGAAAGTTCATGTCTAGTATAGGGGACTCATTTGGCTTCTCAATACATATGCAGCCATAATATTCTTTATCTATTCTGAACTGCCAGGTAAGCCTGTACATGTCATTGCAACAACAATGCATTTTTGTTTCAAGATAGAGTGACATGCTTGGCAAGCAAAATTGTTATTAACCAGACACAAATGTAGATAACATAATTCAAATATTCTTACATTATACAACACACATGACAAGTTGTAGGTTACAGTCCTTGTATTATCATTATGCCTCCAATTCTAATAAAACCAAATAACTTTTAAGTATAAACAAATCATGATATAAAATGTGTGGGAAGAACTGTATTATAAAAACACATTTACAGTTGACAAAGTCTGTGAAACCTGACAAACTTCTTAACTTTAAAATCAAAAGAGTCAGGTAACTTTTTCCTGATAGAGTCATAGAATTGTCAGGGTTGGAAGGGACCTTAAAGATCACCTAGTTCCAACCCCCCTGCCAATAGCACAGACACCTCCCACTACAGCAGCTTGCTCAGAGCCCCATCCAGCCTGGTCTTAAAAACTTCCAAGGATGGGGCTTCCACCACCTCTCTGGGCAACCCGTT
>WTSP01024954.1:0-11645 GCA_025331215.1 Actenoides lindsayi | reverse complement strand
TAAGACACAATGTGATGGCTAAAATATTAAAATCCAAAGTTTTCTGATTTCCCACATAAATCATTACACAAATTTAAACAATATTTCTGAAATATTTTTTCCCAACTTCAAAAAATAAATATGTTTTCTAATTGTTAAGGTAAGGTACAGCTGCATACATTTCCTCTCCTAATATTATATAGTTATTTAACAGAAAGATTCAGTTCTCAAAGTCAACGTAAAAACCTTTGATCCAAATTATGGACATTATTAGGCTTTAGAACAATGTTTTGAATAAAACCCCACAAATAGCTGTATTGTGCAAGAATTAAACCACTTATGTTTCCATCACCTTTCACTTCATAACTCAAATTAATTCAAAACATAATTTCATGGAATAGGCTTGATCCAACTCCACTATAAGAAGGTTATGCCTGTAAGCTTGCTATTAATTAGTACCTACCAATATTCAGTTTTGCCAATCTGTGACAAAATCATCTACTCATGCAATAATTGGCTAAAATGTATATGTGCTTTATCTTGTGAAACCTGTTATGATCGTTTTGAAGTTTGATTCTAAAAGTATTTCATCTTCTTGAGTGGCTCAAGACCTGTGACTTTCACTTAATGGGAGAAGGGGAGTCATTTTTGATCAGTCTATTACAGAGCACCAAACTGATTTATTTAACCTACACAGCGAGAAAACATCTTGAAAGCAGGCATTGTTCTTAAAACCAGTCATTTGTCACCTGCCATGTAATACATATGCTCCATTTTCTGTCCCAGCAGTACAGCTGGGAAAACAGTATGGAAATGATGCTGTCATCTGTATGAATTCCTTATTCTTGACCAAGGTCTCCCAAAATGCACTTTGTTCCCTATTCACACATGCTGGATATGGCCAACTCCCTATTAAAAAGAACCTCACTATTTTTCTATTAATGAAGGAAATGTGATTTTCCCCCTGCATACTAATAAAGTGGAACTCTACAGAACATTAAAAATTTCCTATCAGCAAATGCAGATCAGATTCCCATACTATACAAGGTATTATATTGCCCCATTATTCTTGGATATAAGTTGCTACCATTTCAAAACAAACAGATTCAGCACAGTGGAAGACCTTTACCATAGAACTGAAGGAACAAAGTGATATAGGGTGTATCAAAGCTCAGTGTCTATTGGATAGTAAACAAAAAAATTCCAAAATGAATTTATTTTCTGACTTGGAAAATCAGAAACCAACAAAAAATATTACTTTGCCATAAAACACCACACAATAATAAAATTTAAATGTTCATAAATTTCAAATTTTCATCAATTTGTATATACATATTCTTTGTTAGTCTAATATTCAGTACTACGATAAATGTCATAACTGTTTATGCAAATAAACTTATTTGTGAAATCAGCATTTAAGAATGGACATGCTACAATGCTATTAAAACATCTTATCTACTTTTGTAGATCAAAATGTTTTTCCTTTACATTTTAACAATGAAATTCAATACAAGAGGGCCACTGAATTAGGCTATTTTTTTTTTTCCCAAATATAGTAATGAAAAAAGACAGTTTATAAGAAAAGTTATTTTGCTTCAGCTTCTCAGAAACTCAGTACTGCTACTGAAATTGATTATGGTGCCCAAGTAAGCTTTAGTCACTACATGGTATTGCAAGGTATGTAACAACCTTAAGGTAGAAAAAGTTAAGAGGTAAATATTTTTCCTGTCAAGCAATGACAAATAAAATAAGTGGCCATTAGGATGGTCTTGTATATGAAAATTCTGCCATGTTGAAAACCTGTGTTTATATGAAGTCTCCAATACTAATTTTTATTCCATATTTTACTTCATTTGGGGAAAAATGTTTTCACAAGAATTACATCTAGTGCCTGTGGATTTTCAACAATAGGAAGAAATTAAATTCATGTATCTATTCTCTATAAGCTCAAAATTATTTGAGAAGAAGTTGGTTATAAGGAAACAAAATACCACTTAAAAAAAATCCACTTTTTATGGAAATTCTAAAAAATAAATATGTTCTTTCTTCTCTTCTGTTCTATTTATCATTTTCCTTGCACCTGTCATGAAGCTATTAAAAGAATTGTATATGCTATGTTCTTCAGTTTTGGGGGCAAAGCAGGAGTTGGAGATCACAGAGAAAGTATTCAACAGAGATCTAAACCTAAATGGCCTTCTTGTGTTAAAAAATACTTCAAGAATTAAACGGTTTGGGCTGAAAAAAGAAAACACAATGGAGTATCCAATGAAGTGACAGTATGTAAATTCAAAAATCATATTTTCTGCAGTGGACTGGTAATTGTTCTTTTCTGGTTATTAACTGACTTGTATAGGAAATACTGAGTTAAGTATAGTTAAACAGAAGATCTTTCATTCCTCTTGCTTCAGTGATTCTAGACTGAAATAAGTAACTGGAATAGGATTAGAAGTAAGTAGCTGAAATGTTCCAGAAGAAAGAAAGGAGAATGAGAACTTACTTCAACATACATGTGTAATTATAATTACGTAATGAAGGAAAAAAAAAAGAAAATAAACTATATTCTTATACTACTTCAGAGGAATAAATGGAGGCCTAAGTTATACCGTATCTATGGGAGTTAGTCAACAAAAATAAAGTGCATAAAAGCATACCAAAATGCAGAAATTACACTGAAAAATAAAAATAAAATTTAAGAGAGAATTTTTATTTTCAATAAAATGTACTTATGCTTGAAGTAGTACTAAGCAAAGAGTAAAACAATAGGCCAAAATATATAATGACTTTAAAACTCCATTTTTAAAAGAGCATATAATTATCTGCAGTGCCTCTACAAACAACTTGGATGTACATCATTTTCTGTTCTCAGAGATAAAAATAATTTCTGTACCTTCATTTGTCTGGATTACTTTTGGCAAGCAACGTAGAAATAGCACATGGTGTAATATTCTAAGCAGATTCATATTTATATAATGGCTAATGTCAGTTCATGATTGTGTTTTTCATATGCTAAACATGATTTTGATTAAGGGCAATTTTGATTAGCAGAAGTCTGCATCATAATAAATGATACAATGCTTTGTGAACATGATAGCCATCATGCGCGGTGACTCTGAAGAAATGCGCTGAACTTCTGATGCATGGATAAGCTTTTACAAAATAGATGATATGACTCTTTTTAGTTTTACTTCTCCAATCCTTCCATGTTGCATGGCATAAACTACAAAGTGAAGTTTATTTTGAATCCTTAGAAGCTTACTGCATTGTGCTAAAGAGTGCCTGTTGTAAAAGCCATGATACATTAGTGAGAAGACTATGAAAATTTCTCAAGCTATTAACATGGAATACAATCACACTCCCACCTTTTTGGTCTTACTCTTGTTCACTTTTGCTTACTTGTGGACATTTTTGTCCCCTTACCATTCCTCTCTATCCTATCTCAACAGTGACAGCTGCTGTGTTGCATGAAATCAGCTGTCACCAGTGCCACTTTTACCAGAGGGGAAGCCCACATTTTCATTAATCGTACCTTTTCTCCTATTTTTGGACCATCACAGAATACTTTTGTGAGCTCTATATTTATACCAGCTATATGCAAATTAGGGGTTTGTTTTAGCTGAAAACTTTGAAAGCTACTCTTTTCACTCTTTACTAAAAAAGGCAGGATGCTTCAGTACAAACACAGCTGTAAGAAAAAGGCTCTTAGTCCAGCCTTCCATTTACTCAGCTTGCTCTTCTTCAGGGACAAAATGTTTCATTTTGAAAAAGGTATTGTACATTTTTTAAGTATAAATGAAACACTGATGCCATGAAAACAACCCCAAATTAATGCATGAGGTATAATTTAAGTATGGTGTATATAGAGAAATGGAAACATAAGACACAAAGACCTCACTAGGAAAATGAAATACTAAACAATGCTTTAATATTAATTAAAAAGAAATTAATCTAAAAAGTACTAATGGATTACTGTAAATATAACATAGAAGTTACACCAAATTATTATGTATACACAGACATCTGTTACATTATCTTTTAATTTAAAAAAATCCAAGAAGTGTTCTGCTGTTTTAGTAAATTATATTCACAAAAGAATATAATCCAAATGTGAATATTCACACATATTTTGGATATAGCTGACATTATTAAGTATGTCTCTTACAGACCACAGAAAAAAACTAAAGCGTATCTTATACATTATGCACCTAAATCCTTCCCTCCAACTTTGAACACTGGTAACTTTGAATGTGCAGAAGTAATAAGTCCTCCTTTTGCCATCAAAAGAATGACTTATGAAATTATCATTCTTTCTCCTGATTTTCTTTAGGCAAACTAGCCCATTCCTATCAAATCTTCACTCTTTCTTCTCTCCTCACCACACATACACTTCTGTAATCTATCCTCTCTCTATATACAAATCTCCCACACATAACTATGTTTTAAACACTGCAATACTCTCTGCACTGTCACATTTTCAATCCCTGCAAAATTCTGAGGAAAACCCTATTCCTTGACTGGGTTGATGCCTTAGCTTTCCTTTCTGAAATATTATGCTGATTCCTGTGGTTAGTGTTAAGAGTCAACTGGAAAAATACAATCTAATATCCACCCAGGGAAAAATAATCCAAAATAATGATGGCATATTTGACAAAAGGGAATACTCAGAAGTGGCTGCACTAAAGGAGATGTACGTAAAGTTCATCAAGGACAGTCTTACATACTCAGATAGTGCAACAAAAAAGTTTCTTGTTCTCATATATATAATTAAGCAAGAAAAAAAAAAAATTACTCCTGGGCTTCTGTGTTTTGACATGAGTATTACATTAATAAAGGATTAATGGAATAACTTCAGAAAATATACAGTCAGTGACAAAGATTAATGCATTATTTACATGGGAAAATAAGGAGCTAACCCTAGAAGATTTCAGAAAAGTAGAAACTTCACAAAAGCAAAGTTTATAAACAGCAAAGCCCTGCTCATGCTTCATTTGTTTGTGGAAAAATAGAACAGAAATGCATAGGAGACCCTATCCTTACAGTTCAATCAATCCAATGATTAGAACTACAATAGTATAAAGTATCCTATGCACCACTAACTAGTTACCAGTCTTCAATCCCTCATACTGATGAATACTTCACATGGATAAAATTAAGTATGTGACATTAGACCACTGTATATATGTCCTGTTTCCTTAAAACAAGCAACTGTGTAGGACTACCAGATTATCATATTTTATCTGAAAAGCTGAAACACAGACATAACAAGGAAAAAAAATCACATAAACTACATCTGTTAAACAGCTGTCACCATGAAAGAATGTAAAAATCAGACAAATCATCCAAATCGTATTTCATCAAGACAAAGAGTCTTGCAATTCACAAACCTTACAGAAGAGTTAACCAAATAAAATCTCCTACGAAGGTTAGCTAAGTTCAAGCATCATGGAAGCTTCAATTAAAACCTGACATAGTATTCAAAAGCCTCCATCCTAATCAACACTCAAGCAAAGAGAGAGTGATATTTAACAGTTTGAACTCAGGAGAAAGTATTTAAAACAATTCTTGATTCAATAGTGGTGAATTCTGAGCAAATACACAAAGACGAGCATTTAAATAAAAAGTTTAAAGCCCAAATTCAATGCTTTTCTGAACCATCTTTTTAAACAACAAACTTGCACCCTAAAAAATACATGAAGATGTAAGCAGAAACTATAGTAATCAAACTATGAAGCGTTATAAATTGAGTTTGTACATCAGGAAAAGAAAGTTAGTTTTTTTTATGTAATATGTAAGACTGTGGTACACATACATAAAAATGCACCACCTGGAATTTTAGAACTAAACATAACAAATTATATAGAATTTAATTTAGGGAAAAGTGCTCCACTGGCACAGAAATAAATTACACTGTTTAATAAACTATCTCCATTTCTCATATTGTTGATTCTTAAACTATGAAGTTAGCTGTTGGTGAAAAAACCCCATCAGATGTCACCCAGAGGACCCATCACATGGACAGCTCATTTCTGTGTATTCCAGAAAAGACTTGGACAGCTGTCATGACTTCCACATTCAGCCCCTGTTTTCTGCCTCCAAACTTTTCTTTTTTCTTCCCCATTTTCTTCTGCCACCACTCCTTCCAAAGCCTGTGGGTGCTGCATAGGTGAGTGACTGTAACATGTAACAGAGGTGTGTACTGTGTTAGCAGCTACAAAAGTCTTACTACTTCCCTGGCAAACACACATTATGAATTACCTATTGTCATTCCACAAACACTTTCATGACATGCAAAGGTCTGCAGGGAGTCAAGGCTAGAGATGAAAAGGACAATGCTTTTCATTTTTACATTTGTATTGCACTTACTCAGATGTCTAGATGAAAGGAGAAATGATACAGACAATGATATCAGACATTTAAAGGGTGAAAAAAGTAAATATTCAGTAACATAAATTAAATTTCTGTAAGTTTTTACATGAATTCCATAAAAACTTACAGCTACAATCACACAAGATGTTTTGATTAAGGAACAGATCCTGAAAACAATTTGCCTTTCTCTGGCTGTTTTAATCCCAGCAAATTAAAATTGATAAAAGCAGAGCAAAACCATTTAGCAGCCTTGTACAAAATCAAGTTCTTCACTACATTGCAAAAAACTATCCCTCCTTCCTTATTTTTTTTTTTTTTTAATCTTCCCAAAACTGATAGCCACCTACCTGTTGCTGAACTGGTACTTGCTGTACTACCTGTGTGGGCACTGCTGCCTGGCCAGCCACAGATGTCTGTAAAGTCACAGTTGAACCTGTATCCGACCCAGTCTCTGATGTCTGCATTGTGATCTCTGAATAAAATTAAGACATAAAAATAAAAGGTTAGCACATTAATTTTATAATTTTGTCACTTATATTAGCATACCAATTTGTTACTTATCTCTACTGGGATCTTAAAATTAGCTAATATCAATCTTAGCATGAGCCAAAAGCTTTTTTCCCCTACTAGCATGTGTATTAGTACAAATGGGTTTTTATCTTACTTTTACGTTCAAAATAACTTTAAAATATATGTGCAGAAACATATATCACTTCTCTGAGTTCTGCCACTTTAGAAACAACTCAGAAAAATGAGCAGCAAATCATCTCTCAGCTTATAGGTCATCATTCAAAACTGTTTTTTCTTTGCATTATGAAATTACGCTATGAACTCTATACATTCAAATTCAAAGACAGACTTCTAGCAGGCCATAGAGTGAAGGGTCATAATCTGTAAAGCAAACTCTGAGAAGCATTTAATGAGTCACAGTGAAAAAGCAGCTGAAATAACCTTCTTCAGTAGAAAGTATTAAAGCAACGACTGTAGGTAAAATCTGAGAATAAACTTCTTGACACTAAAACCATATAGAAATACATACACAGTAGAAAAGTGGCTAAGACACGGGTCCTGACATTTAACAGGAACAACAGAAATTTGGGTAGAATACAGAAATGGTTCAAGAATCAAGGAAAATGACTTACAAAATAAATATCATAAAGACAACTGAGAATGACTTATGCATTTATAGGAAACACATACTGGGAATTATGGGATTCGTCAATTTTGCATAGCAGAAATGGCAATACAATTGACTGGGTGACCGACCAAAACTAATTCAAAATCAGGAATTAGACATTTAAAAAAAAAAAAAAAAAAAGGTCTTTTAAGCAGTGGATTATTAACTGGTGAAAATAATAACCAGATGAGGCAGGTTTGTCTTCACATGGTACCTTTAAAACAAATGCTGTATGCTTCTCTGCAGAATTACAGTAAAAAAATACAAATTTCTAGTCTGTAAACCAAATATTCTGTGATCCAAACTTTTTAACACCCTTAGTTTCTATTAATCTATATTGGCTACAGAATACTTTTGCAACCATTGCCAATAACGAGTACCATTACCATCCATAACAAAAGAGGTTAATAAAAAAAACCCAAAACCAAACACTAGAAATACTTGAATACCCTATCCAGGTGATTTTTTAGATCAACTGAACAGATCCAGATGTCTGTCAGGGAAGAAACTGGACTTTAATCTCTTCTTGCCCCTGCACCCCAACAAAACAACCTCCCGCAAAAAACTCTACAATATTTAAAAAAAAAAAAACAGTAATAAAAAAATCTGTCTCTGCAGAGGCTTACCAGTATATAATAGGAGGAATTCATTACTATATAAAAAAAAAATAGGAGCCTCTCAGAAAATTCAGTGTTGTCCTTCCTTGACAACTGAACCAACTCCAACAGCGCTTCCTTCCAAGGCTAGATTCTACAGCAGTTTCAGCTGATTTAAAGCGGGGCAGCCCCTCTCTCCAATTACCTCCCTCTAACTCACTTTGCAATCAAATGTCATCAGTACAAAGCAGAAAGCAGGTATATACATTTGGGAGGTTGAGGACTGGGATATGGATAGGACCCTGCCAACTGCTACCATTATTACCTTAAACTCCAAGGAACCATGCCTATGGTACCTGACATATTTAACTGATGCTTCTCAAATATTCCAAAAGACTGATAAATTGTCAATCAAACCAATTTGAGATTAATCAATAGATTCTGAGAGTTACCATGTTCATTGAACCCTCTACTTCTTTCCAGCATGCCTAACAAAAATCAGGATACAAAATGGGAAGAAAAAAAGGAACAGAACTTCACTAATGACTACTGGAATGTTGACAATTCTAACAATGAAAATGGATGTCCTCAGAATTAATATGGAGGACTTAGAAGCCACTGTGCTGCTAGAAAGCTACAGCCTTGTTGCCATTAATGAAACTGGATGGGATGAATCCCATGACTGCAGCGTGGCTATTGATGGCTATAGGCTGTTCAGAAGGAATAGGCAAGGGAGGAGGGGCAGAGGAGTTGCCCTTTACGTCAAGAAATGAACAGAGTGTGAAGAGCTGTCCCTCAAGAATTGGCCATGAGCAGGTCAAAAGCTTCTGAGTAAGGATTAGGGACTGATGCAACAAAGGGAACCTTTTGGTTGGTGACTACTAGAGGCCATCTGATCAAAGGGAGCCTACTGAGGAAGTCTTCTTAATGCAGCTACAGGAGGCTTTGTGCTTGCAGGCTCTCGTCCTGCTGGGGACTTCAGCCACTGCAACATCTGCTGGACGAGGAGCACGGTGAGCTGTAGGCAATACAGGAGACTCCTGAAATCCACTGAGGATAACTTACTAAGCCAGGTAACAGGCAGCCCTACCAGAGGGGATGAGATACTGGGTCTGATGGTCACCAACACAAGTGAGCTCATTGGTGACATCAAGATTGGAGGCAGCCTGGGCTGCACTGACACACACTGGTGGACTTGACAGTCCTGAGGGATATGGGTTAGGCAAAGAGTAAAGTCAAGACCCTCAATTTTAGGAAAGCAAAATTCTACCTGTTGGAGGAGTGAGTCAATAGGACCCCCTGGGAAACTGCCCTCAGGGACAAGGGAGCAGAACAGAGCTGGCAAATCTTTAAGGACACTTTGCATAGAGTGCAAGAGCTCTTGACCTGCCGACGAAATCAGAAATCTTTCTGTAAGAACTCAGGCAAGGAAGGCAAGAGACTGTCATGGCTGAGTCGAGACCTGCTGGTCAAACTAAAGGGCAAGAAGGAAATTAACAGGCAGTGGAGGCAGGGACGGGTATCCTGGGAATAGCATAGGGACACTGCCTGGTTATGTAGGGTTGGGGTCAGAAAGGCCACAGCAAGTCTGGTCCTGAATTTCACAAGGGATGCCAAGAATAGTAAGAAGGGCTTCTAGAGGTATGTCAGCTAGAAAAGGAAGGTCAAAGAAAGTGTACTTCTCCTGATGAACATTGACTGGCAAACCGGTTACAACAGACAAGAAGGCAGCTGAGGTTCTGAACAACTTTTTTATCTTAGTCTTCTCTGGCAACCTCTCTTCCCACGCCTCTAAAGAGGAGAGACCACAAGGCAGAGACTGGGGGATCAAAGACCCTCCCATTACAAGACCACATTTGAGACCACAGGACGAACCTGAACATACATAAGTCTGTGGGAGCCAATAAGATGCCTCCCAGAGTCCTGAGGGAACTGGCTGATGCAGTTATCAAGACACTCTCCATGATACTTGAAAAGTTCTGGCAGTCAGGTGAAGTCCATGGTGACTGGAAAATGGGAGATACTGCACCCAGTTTAAAAAAAAGTGTAAAAAGAAGGATCCTGGGAACTACTGACCTATGCCTGGGAAGCTCATGGAACTGATCCTCCCAGAGGCTATGCTGAAGGCACACAGAGGGCTGGACCAACCTAGTGGCTTTCTATGATGGAGTGACTAAATAAGTGGACAGGCGAAAAGCTGTGGATGTTATCTATCCGGACTTCTGCAAGACCTTTGACAGGATCCCCTACAACATCCTTCTCTCTATATTGTAGAGGTGAATGGACTGACTGTTCAGTGAATGAGGAAATGGCTGGATGGTCACATCCAGAAGGTAGCAGTCAATGGCTCAATGTCCAGATGTAGATCAGTGACAACTGGTGTTCCTCAGGAGTCAGTATTAGGACCAGTGTTGTTTAATGTCTTCACCACTGACATAGAAAGTGGGATCAAGAGCACCCTCAGCAAGTTTGCAGATGACACCAAGCTGAGTGCTGCAGTTGACACACCTGAGGGATGGGATACCATCCAAAGGGACCCAGATAAGTTCGAGAGGTGAGCCTATGTGAACCTCAAGAGGTTCAACAAGGCCAAGTGAAAGGTCCTGAATCTGGGTCAGGGCACACCAACCCTGGAAACATTCAAGGCCATGATTGAGTGGAAGATGTCCCTCCTCACTGGAAGGGGATTGGACTAGATAACCTTTAAAGGTTCCTTACAACTCTAACTATTCTGTGATTCTGTTTACTGTAAAATAGTAAATTTCATACCTTTTTTTTTGCTTCCAGAAAATGCTGTATAAAATGCAGAATAAAGCTTTATGCTAAAATCTGTGCCACATTTCCAATATCAGTCCACCCTAACTGAAACCCAATAGTTTTTCCCTCAATTTCAATACAAACAAGAACATTCAGCTACCAGCAATAAAATCCAGAAAATGTTCTTTACTTTCCAATATGCAATCATCTTACATTGTGTTATATAATACAATCTTAAGTGCACTAGATCACTCATCTACAATGTAAACGTATGAGCTTAAGTAAACTGAGTCAGAATAGAACAGTTGAAAAGAATTAAAAGTCATTATTCCATATCAGCCCACAGCTTTACTCGACTGTATGTTGTTTTTGTGGTTATAGTGTACAAACATGTCAATCACTGCAAGGGAGAAGGAATGTTTCTACAGTAAATAGAGTTTTGAGTGGTGAGAGACTGTTCTGTATTGCCTTGTATGTTAATTGCTATGACACATCTCAGGCAGTACTGATCATTACAGCTGCAATTCAAGATGCTCAAGAAACCAGAACTGGATACCCTCACCTAAGTGAGGAGATCTGATGGATTTGCTTTGGAAGGACCTGCTCCATTATCATCTGACCACACTGGGCGATCTGTTTTTGTCAGGTGTTTCTTTCCAGTTGCAGTAGCATCAGGCTTTGCATCTGGTTCTGACTCATACTCAGATTCAGCTTGCGAAGGACCGTCTCCCTGATCTGTTGCTGGACTTGGCTGTTTTGTTTGTTTTCTTTTC
>WTSP01024953.1:0-43341 GCA_025331215.1 Actenoides lindsayi | reverse complement strand
GCCCCGACCCGGCCGAGGCGGCGGCAGCGGGGCCGCCTGAGGCGCGGCGGGGCCCGGCCCCCTCCCTGCGCGGCCGGCCGAGCGGGCCCAGCTGCCGGCTTCGTGCTCCGGGCAGGATCGGGTGACCGAAGCACGGGGACGGCCTAAAAAGGAGCTTCGGCCGGGCTCGGCCCAAGGGGAGCTGGGGGGGACGCGGCCGGCCTCGGACGAGCGCGGGGCCTGGTGGCCTTTCGCGCTGCATTCCCGTAGCCGTTGGAGGACACCGGCCGGGCTGAGGCAAAGGTCGCTCTTTCTGGAAGTCACACGCTAAGCGCTCGCCGTCTCTCCTCGCCGGCCAGCGCCGCGGCCTGTCGGCGCTCCGAGGCGGACGAGGCGGGCAGGCTGCGCCGCGGGGCTCTCGGCGCCCCTCGGTCCCCCCCGCCGGCCTCCTCGCCGGTGCCAAGCCACCGCTGGCTGCCCGAAGCTACAGCCGATCTGTCTTCATTCAGAAACCAAAGTCGTGTGTCACGGAGCCCTCCGGTTCGGAAGATAAATGTGCAGCTGCCCTGATGGATGCCTCAGGGTGCCTTATCTGGAGAGCTGCAAGCTTGCGTGGCGATACGAGCAGAAGCAGTGTTTGCTGGCACTGGTGCTATTCTTTGCGGTTGGGAGCATTCTCCTGAATCGTTTTCTGCTTCTTGCCTATCACTAAGAGCGTTCCCGCTTCAAATTGGCATTTGATCCTAGGCTCCGAGTGCGAGTCTTTTTTTCTCCCTGCGTGAAGGTTCATGTGAACCTGAAATGATCACATTGAAGCAATAACCAGATTAAAAAAAAATTGTGGTGCTTATTTTTCTAAACAGGCGATTCAGTAGTTCCTTCTACATTTTTTTTTTCCTCTGTATTGTGTAATGCCAAGCACATTACTCATGCTGCATAGTTGCATAGAAGCTTTTAGTTAGATCAGTCAGCACAAGAAGAGTTTTGTCCCAGTAATTAGTCTCTAATCATCCTCTTCTGTTCGTCTATTTTTAATTTTGGGGAGAGCGTTAGCATAACTAAGCAGGTACTAAGCTGAGTACTCTGCTCACCTGCCTAACAAAGCAGGACGCTTAAAGAGTTCATCACATCAGTTCCAGTCTTTTCAAAACCAAAATGAGGCATTGCAGAACAAATGACACTTATAATAGAAACTGTAATCAGATAAGGCGTGTTTAAAATAAAAAAAAAAATCCTGGTGTAACACGAGTTGTTGTCACCTAGCAATTCTAGATATAATCTGTCGGCTAGTACATGAGACAGACTTACACAAAAAAATTATATTCTATAGCTTAAACGCAAGTTTCAGATTTTTTTTCACCTCCTGTCAAGGCTGGGGAAAAAGTAAGAAAATGGAAAGCAAGATTCCCTTTTAGGAAACACTTTAAAATAGTATCCTGAATGCCTGGGCACAAAACTATGGTCAAGGTTTCAGTTACAGCTACAGATGCTTGATCTTTAATGTGAATCTGTTAATGTCTGTCTGGTAATTGTAGAAGAATTGGGAATAAAAGGTAATCTGTTTTTAAAAAACCCAAACCCCGACACACCAAACCTCAAGTAAGTTTTCGACTTGGTCACGATGTATATGCTTGTTAAATTACACAGAAAAATAAATAGATAGAGAAGAGTTGGATCCATTTGTGCCTTCCCCTTACAAAAACAACTTCTGAGACCTGCCAGATAGACAACTTTTCTATTAAAATAAACTACACACTTCCAAAGCTAACATTTTGCCTGCACATGGAATTCCAGTAATGTATTCTCTGCTTCAGAGACAAAAGGGCTACTTATATTACAACTCGGATCCAAAACTTTGGGAGATTATAGCAGTCTGCTGCAAGAGTTGGCAGAAGCACAGCACCGAGGCAGCTTCTGAGTCAGCTGTGCATAAAATCCACATATTAGCACATGCGTCAGATGTCTGGTCTGTTCCGAAAACACTTGACCTTATCGCTGGCATTTTTAGGCAGAGGTGTTTAACAGAAGAAGATGTGACATAGTTTTTAGGGTGTGTTTTTGAAGGAAGGAGCGTGTGAGTGCTGCCTGTACAGAGAGTTCAGCCCGTTTCCAAAGCTGACTCCGGCCTCGGAAGCCCAGATTCATCACACTTCTGGGTGTCCTGACATACTCGTGACAGAATTGGCTTTTTCAAACTTGGGACAACAAAACGTGGAAACACTCTGGAGACCAGACTCCAGGTGCAGCAGCACATTATGAACGGTTGGTCACAGAGCCTGCCAGAAGAGGATTTTACACTCTCCAGTTCATTTCCTCCCTCCCAGTTGTTCCATTCAGCTGTTTGCATGGCCGCTGTCTAAGCAAAACCGTTGCCTCATCAGAGAAGGGGGGCAGGGCCATTTGTTCTCTAAAGCGACAGGTTTGAATTTGGTTTCTCCCCAAATCAGATCATTTCTCTGATGCTGTTTGGAGTACAACTACATAAGCAATTCAGTCAGCCCAACTGAAGGTGTGGTGCGCTCCTATAGGTACCAGAAATGTTTTTGCTCTGCTCCAGTGGTGAGAAGATAGGAGTTTCTTAAACCAGCTGTGCCCTGGGAGGATTCCTAACACAGCACTGGGATCATGCAAATAACCACCACAAACCAGTTTATATAGCACATATCTAAGGAGGAAATGCAACAACCTCTCAAATGATGGGTGGGAATATAGAGGGCAGAAAAGTGGAACGAGTTCATAACCGTTGTATTTGTTCTCTTTTATGGGGGACAAAACCATCTCTCTGAAGAGCTTATCTTCTGTGTCGTCCCCATGAACTGATCATGCTTTTGGGATGCAGCCTTCCAGTTAAGGAACAGGTAAGACAAGATGAAGAGCAGTTCCTCTGCTACCACACCACTTCTAAGCTAACAATTCCAGAATGGCTTTCTACCATCTGTTCAGCTTTGTGAAGAAATCAAAGAACATCCTGAAGGTTCTGTATAGTTTTAGCACTCTAGCATCCTTTCCACTACAATGAAAAAATATAAAAGAAAAATAATAAAAAAAAAAGTGTTACACAAGCATGAAAAGGAAATAGATTTGAAAACCTGACCTTCAGAGAAAGGATTTCAATCTAATAGAAAAGAAGTTCTGTGGAAAACTGTAGGAGAAGAGTATGCTACAGGACTATGACATCTTTCTCATACAAACTACTCTGTAAGAACGTCAAAGTCCACCGTTTCTGATAGCCAGCCCAGTTCAGAGAGGATTTAACAAAGACTTTACAACAGGGACTCTTATGCGTGATCCAAAGAGAGCTCTTGATCAGTCACCCAGTTAAGAAACTGAGCAAGGAGAGGGCAGATACCAATTCCACGTCTGAATTAATGGCCAAAGGTTCACCACTAGAGAAGATGAGAACAAACTCAAGCTGCCAGATGGCTGATTTATTCTCCCAGGCAGGAGATTCATGCTCATGCTGCTTCCTTTTCTTTGAGGGTAGTGGAATAGGAACCCCCTCCGCAATTCCATTTCCTCTTTTCTATTAAAAAAAAAGAAAGAAAAAAAGCCACAGTCCTTTACCGTTCATTTTAATTTTTTTTTAAAAAGGATTTGTTTATGAGAATTGGAAAACAAAACAGAATTTGTGTACTGGATTAATTCCAAGGTGAGGTGGTAACTTTGATGGCCTGTATTAAATAAACTCCAGCCATATTTTTATCTGTTTAGCTGGGCACAGAGGGGAAAAAGAGTCTTTCCAGGCAGACTCTTTTTTTTCCCCAGATTTTTGAAACTGGCTTAGTCACTCTAGGGAAATCTGCTCTAAATACTTTTGGAGATGAGCTATTATATAAGAAACAAAAATAAAGACAAAAAAGTGGGTTACTTTCCCATAATTTGCAGGAGAAAGATTGCACATCAGTGACTCCTTAGGCCTTTGTCTGTTCTGTGAATAATTTCTTTCTTTTGTGTTTCATGTAAGTCTCCCTTGTGTGCCCCTATTCCTCACCAGGTCTTTCCAGAACACCTAACTCAAGTCTGAATTTTCTTTCACTCAGTAAGTTTCTGCCTACTGTGCTCTCAGACCTGTAGAGGATCACAGTTTGTCCTGTATCACTGAAAAGCAAGGCAGTTTTAATTCCCCTTCATTTGCAACTGTAGAACCACACTAAGTCACAAATGCCTTCCCTCTAATTGAATTATCAGCATTTTTATTCAGTCCTCTGTCCCACTTGTTACCCAAAGCCCTGTGCTTGTTCCCCTGTATGAAGTCAAGTGCTCTTGTTATGTCTTGTTCTTTGAGATAAAAATCCCTTAGCCAAGTTTTAATGTTTTCATCACTAAACTGTGTAAAGGGCACACCAGTTATTGGTAGGAAATAATGAAAAGCCCTTCTCCTAGCTTCAGTCAAGAGAAGTTGCTTTCATTTGAGGTATCACCTCATCTTATGCACAGGAAAGGTTAAGTGTTATCATTCAGACCACTTCTCTTGGATATGGGACATGATCTGCTCCAGTTTCCAGATGTAGGGAGGTCTTGAGTGACAAGACCAAGACATACTTGTGTCCAGTAGCTAAGTTCAGGCAGTGGAATCATGAATCAGGGACCATTTTATGAGTCAGGCACCATGACAGCATCAGTGACAAAGTGCGTGGAAGAAGCACAGGAACCAGAGAAACACGTTTCAAACTGGGTAAGCTGGTTAAGTGGCAGGGCAGGGTTAAAGGCAGGAAAGAACAGACTGTATGACAGAAAAAGGGCCGGGGTGAGAAGTAGGCGAGAACTGAAATAAGGTCAAGCAGGCCAAACAGCAACTCATGCTGAGGCGGGGAAGCAGCTTGAGCTAAGCAACAGCTAAACAACCAAACAGTGAAACTGCATCATATCCCTGATGTGCAGGGCAACTCACCCATCAGGAACAGAGAGCAGCTCTCAGCCGGCCAGGTTGCCTAGCCCCCCTGAGACTGAAAAGGGGAGGAAAGAGGCTGGCCTGTGGTTAGGTGAGTTTAGAGTGGAACTGGGACAGAAACATTATTCAGCTCAACCTCTGTCCAAGATCATAGAGCAAAACGATTATAATCGATGAAGTCAAATACATTGATGTTTATAAGAGTTGAAGAAAATCCCTCATCAAATGTGTGGGACAACAACTGTCTTTTGTATTTTCAGGCAAAAACCATTTGGATGATGGCAATGGATTGATTTATCTGCATCTTTTCCCAACAAACTACCAAGGCTAGAACTTGGAGGGTTACAGCAGGAGTATGTGCAGTGGGGGGTTGTTACTTACATGGGAGATAAGGTCAAGGAACAGATCACTCCTTCCTGTAATAAGCTGGCATGGTTTTCTAGGACTGACCTACTGCATTCCCAAGATCCTACATGTAGCCCTAACAGTGTTTCCTTTGGTTTAGATTTCATCATCAACCAACTTCAGAGTTTCTTTCAGACAGGGCTTCTGGAAGTCCCTTCCCCTTTCAATCATGTCTGGGGCTCAAGGACATTCTTGCTGGCTTGACTCCTGACACAGTGGGAGGCAGAAGCAAAGCGAAGTGTGATTGCGTCCTTAGCTATGATTTAGATTTTTTTTTAAGTGGCACAATGCATAAAAAGTAGCAAGGAATACAACAGTGTGACATCTTGGTGGTTTGCACAGGTGTTCAAAACCGTTAAGATAAAAATAATTCTTTTTGACTGTGACTTCCTTTAGCATGATTGTAGAAGTCCTGCAAAGCCTCAGTGCCAACATCTGTGACCAAAGTGTTTCCCCTCCATGGCAAAGGGCACTCCTGGGACGCTCACCATAAGTGCTGAGGAGAACAATTCCCGGCCCTGCTCCCCCCAGGGTGTGTCCTTACCTCCCTTCTCTGTACCCCTGTTTCAAGAACTGAACCCAGAAAAGGTCTAAAAAGGCTAAATTATGATTCAGAGGTAGGAGTCAAAGTTACTTTTGGTACATTCTATTTTGTAAAACACCAAAAGAGACATTTGACGCAACCGTTATTTTTCTGGTGGCTTGTACCCTACCAGCAGAGCTCCCATACTGACTCCAGTAACATCATAGGCATTTATTATGGAGGAAAGGGAGGTAAAGTCAATCCCAGACTCAGAAGCCTTTTCAGTCACACAAGAGTTAAAAGGAAGAGACTACTGTGGCTTGACACCCACTTTTGAAAAGCTTGAATTGAGAAGATTAACTGTTTAGCTTAAGTGATGACTCTCCTCCTATCCTGCAAAACTCAGTTACTTAAGAAAAATTGTACCAAGAGTTTTACAGCAAGATCTAACTTCTTAAGATCAAAAAGACACAAAAGAGGAATACATTTAAATGCTCTTTTTCATGGCAATTTCTGGAAGTTAATTTATTCTCCAACATTTGCAGGTGACCATATGGGTTTCTGCTAAACTGGGCTTTCAGCAATTATCCTAACGATTCTCCTAGATGTTTTCACAGTGGGACTCTTTGCAAAAGTGTTTTTCCTTTTTTGAGAGTAAATGCCATTTTTCAATCTGAGCGTAAAGCCCCAATTCAAGTATCTCTCCAATACATTTCCAGCTATTTTAACTTACCAAGCGCTTTATCTCAGCCATCATCAACAGCTACCCAGGCTATAAAACTGTAATTTAATAATTATACAAGTAGTTTTCACCTACCTTGAAATATTACGTACGATGTATTTAATACCATTTTCCCCCCAGATTTTCCCTGGGGTTTTGTTTATCCAAGCCACTTATAACTGAACATATATTGTCTTCTTTCCTGTCCTAGGAAAAGGCAAGTTCTTTTGAATTAATGCTCTTAGTTTTACTGTAATGTTGATGTCAGTATTTATTAATAGAATTCCTGGTTAAGAAAAAATGAAAGATCAAATCTGGATTTCAGCAGAGGTGCTTTATATTATCACAGGTCATGTGCCTCCTCACAGAAAGCCACATTATAATTACGGCACACTGCTGCACAGCGGTGTCAGTACATGTCTTGAAGCAACGTGACACAGTGACATTTGCAAAGATGGCAAGGTACTTTGAAACACCTGAATCATTTCAAAGGCATGTCATAGGCAAGGAGGAGGAAAGATCTTCTTGATCAAATTTCCAAGCTACTGAGTAAAACTTATGCATGTAAAACACACACACACAATTCTAAGAGGGAAAGTGTTCACTCCTACTTCTGTTTCATGAGGAATGAAGATGATCTCACTAGGCTGGCTCTTCCCATTTGACTACATGGAAAAGATGACCATCACCCTTCACAAAGCATGTTCAAGAGCCAAGGCCGATCCATCCATTCTGCACAAGACAAGCAATGAAAAGCCTCTGGGGCAGCAGTGGAGCTGCTCCTCTAGCCTGCTCTTTGGCATCTAACCTTGCTGGTAGGAGTCAATCATGCACAAAGCAGAGAGCAAAAAAGTAGTGTAACAACTCACTGTTCACATGCTGCTGCAGAAAAACACTGCAAGTCAGAAAAACCTCCAACTCCTCTTTTGCTCTATGAAGAGCTGACCTTCCATCCAGGTAGGCCTTATACATCATACACTAGAACCTGCACACCTTAAAAGGCAGAAGAGATTATCTTCCAAGTAGTTAATACCCCAGCAGCAAATGTCACTGCTCCTTTTAACATTTAATCCTAGAACACAACACTTCAGCTTGAAGTTTCATGGTTGAACATAGGAATCAAGTGTTTGCATCAACCTCCCAAGCAGTTAGAATTCATGTCTAACAACCCATTGTATTTAGATTTTCGTTAATTTCAATGAAAACAAGCATAGAAATGAACTTTAAAAACCTGTGTCTTAAGTTAACAATGCTTTGGAAACTTTGACAAACTTTTTGTCTTGTAGCTTTGTGCAGCTAACAAAAAGAAACACTGGAGCATGTGGTCAAAACTAACCAGGCAATATTAACAGAAGGGTTTACATACTAATTAAGAAGAATCTATAATAATTGAAAAACTTTTTGTTGTGCTGTGAGCACAAACTCCAAAATAAATTCGAGTACGGACAGATAAGCATCTGTAGATACAAGCTGCAGCAACCAGTAGACTAAGCTCTCTGCAGCGAGAAAAAACCTGAATGTGTAACAACCCACCTGAACCTATGGGGTTTCCTTATTTAGCCTTCTGTTCCTAAATTCAGCATGCAATTTCCATGTTTTCTAAACAGCTCCAACTACTAAAAACCCTTGTAAATCCCCCACCTATCTAGAGCAGCAAATAGTTTTGCTGTTGCACGAAAAATGGAAATTAGAAAGATTTTTACACAGAAGCTGCTAGAAGAAAGTTACTACATCCTGATATATTGATCTATTCCACAGCTCTTCATTCCAGGCACCTCTTTTATAAAAATCAATTCCCAAGGCATCTTCACCCTGCTACTAATCTCCTTTTCAAAGCTCTCGTGCTTCCATTCCCTTTATTTGCATCCTTCAGTTCTGTCTCTTTAAACATTCAGCCCAGTATCTGTGTCCCTGGAATTGCTTCTCTGTTTCTTTAAGAAACTGAAAATCAAAGTAAATTGAAAAACAACCATCTTCCTAATTTAAACTGTCAAAATTTGATGACTATGCTAATTATTTTTTCACATCCAGTCTGAATAGAACTCTGATTATAGTGTGATTTTTTTAAAAACCTAAACCTTCAGAGCAGTTGTCATGTTGCTAACAGGCCTTTAACACTTTCCTGTTTCTAAGTGATTAAAATTTTTAATTGCTTTTATAGCTCTGTCTTTTAACATTTCTCAAAACTTACAGTAAGGGATACAGTATACCTTTGAAAAGTTAACAAGCTGTAATGTGAAGCATTTATGCTATTTGCTTTCACTGTCATTTGGACAACGTGTTTGCTCTCCATTTCAGATCAGGAGTTACTATTTGTTTCCTACTTCCAAGCTCTTCTTGGACAGTTTACATACTATAAGTACATCAAAAATCATCTCCTTACTGGGAATTCATTTTGTAACAGTTTGAAGTAAAATTTGGTCAACCTCTTTCCCAGACAGGGCTTTGTGGAGCTGTGTGCCAAGTTCTGCAGCCTGGAAGTTGGATCCAGCTCACCCAGCTAGTCTCCCTCACATGACTTAGGTCAAGATTAGGTAACAAACCATCTGCTTAAGCAAGTCAGCCTAACATGGTTTGGAACATTAACAGGCTATTTCAGGCGAGATACACCAGCTCATAGGCAAACACCCCTCGCTCCTTTAATTTCCCTTGAAAAGTACTGAAAACCCACCCTGTAAATGAAACTGGGCACTAGAAACAAGCCTGACAGAATTGCCAGGCTGTATCTGTCCTGAAAAATCCTCATGTGTGTGAATTCTCTCAATTATCTGAAACACTAAACCCTTCACAAAGACACAAACCCTTTCTGTGCTGAATTCTTTATGAACTCCTAGTCATCATGTATCCCTAAGAACCAAATTCTAATTTATTACAAAAAAATGGCAAAACCAACATATTTTCATGTTATAATTAATGGTATTTAATTTATACAAACAATACATTTTTATTTCCTCTCCAATTAAAACAGATTTGTTATCCTTGATAATATTCAGATTAAATTAGTAACAGTTGAATTATAAAACAGAAAAGCAACAGAAAGCAAACTTCTGTTAGGATTATTCTTTTTCCCCCTAATACGAGAATCAAATATGCTGATCAAGGAACAACTGAGTTGCACTTTGTTTTAAATATGCATAAAATGACAGCAGCATATAATCACAGCACTTATTTAATAAATTAGAAAAGTAGAAATTAAATTCCTGTGTATTGGATTTAAAACTTTTATCATGTGAAAAACTAAAATCTGTTTATTCTATATTCTGTATCTCTTAGTGTTTAGGGCTCAAAGATAAAAATATACATAAAATAATTAGAGTGATCGTAAACCAGCTGTACTTAAATAAAAACCTATGATACTTTTTTTAATTGGAGAATTGAGGATAAGTGCAGTAAGGAATAGTTTAGGTATTTTAAGGTGACTCTCGCTAGAATAGTGAGAAATGCTGCAAACTGACAAAAACAAAAACGGAAAACTAACATTCCTGATGAATAAAAAAAAGTACATTTAAAAAGCATTTTCCTGCACGCAGCTTAATCTTCTCTTGTGAAAAAAACCAGACAAACAGAAGCACTGCAAAGTATTAGCAGATAAATGAGTTGTTAAAAAAATCAGAAGAAAAAAATAAAATCCCACACTGAACAATTTTTTGTATAGGGGGCAATTTTAAAATGAGACTGCTCTTTCATGAAGGGTACAAGGTATGGAAAATCTCCTTCATTTCTATTGAGTTCTCTTTTAAGGAATTAAAGTACATTTTATATACAGAAGGATTTTTGTGAAAAACTGATGGCTAAAACCAGTTTACTGAAGCCAATTGATACATCTAGACCAGAAAAAATAAATGGGGGACAGCAATTATATATCAAAACAGGCAAACTTACAAGGTAGCAATAGCAAACATGAAGTAAAATACTGCAGCAGCAGTTTTATGACTATTCTCTGAACTATGTCACAAGCAAAGTTACAGAAATAAGGTAACATTTTCCATTTACATGATGTTTTCGAGAAGCTAAAATCTCAGATACAATATACATTTATATAATAATTTAAATTGACTTATTTACAGATTTTATATAGGGCCAGCCTCTTTATACAACTGTATTTGCATAAACTTTGGTCGTACAGAGTCCTACCAAAGTGAATCGAAGGAATGGTAACAGAAATCTGCATTACTTTAGCTTTCCCAAATCAAGTCTATGAATTGAAATGACAGATACATATAATTTGCTTTTCAGTATTGGTTTTTACATACAAAAAATTCACTTAAGGAAAATAATTTTTAAGAAGTTAAAATGTATGTAGCGTTTGACAGCAGAAAAATCTAAATAGTGCCACATGATTGCATCCTGGAATTAAGGGCATTTTTTACATTACTTTTCACATATTTAAAACAATAAATCAGGAAACATTGATATCCACAGTGCTATGTAATTCCCTAATACATAAAAATCTCCTGTCTTTTCATAATATTTGTACGACACAGAGGGCACTCGTTAAATGCTTCAGCACAATCCTTACAGGCAACTAGGTGACCACAGGGAATGAGGGCAACTGATATGTCCTTAGCCATACAGATTTTACAAAGCTTTTCTTCCTGCAAGCGTCTCAACTTCTCTTCAGTACTGAGATCTAAGGAAAATAAACACATAAAAAGAAGTTAAAATACACAATACCATTGAATATATATATTTACTTTCTTTTCCTCTTCACACACAAGGACAAGGTTTTCTTCACATGATTTAAAAGGTCACACTTTTAAAAAGGAAAAAATAATTGCAAGGGATAGGAAACCAAGCTGCAGCATGGAATCCACTTCCCACCCTGCCAACCCACTGTATCTCCCAGGCCAATGCAAGCAGGGAATTCAGCTATCTATATTTGCAAGAGCTTGAAATTTCTATAGAACTTAGGATATGCATATTTCAATCAGGAGCCATTCTTTCCACAGACCTCCCATTGACAACTTTCCTAAAACTTGTACAGAAGGTGAAAGAAAGGCTCATTGATAGGGGTTAAATAATTTGGATTCCCTCCCCCCTTCCTCCCCCCCCCAGAGAGTTTTCTCAATGAAAAGAATGAGGATGTGATTTCCTTCCCTGCCTCCATTTTTTTAAATGCCCATAATTCAAAAGCTTAAAAATTTGTAATACAGAAAGAATCAATTTTGCATTGTACATGAGCTCTTTTGTTATTCCAGTATGACCCATCTGAAAATGCAAACTTCAAACACTTTCCCCTGCCGCTTGAGGGAAGCTCTGCACAGCCAACCACAAAAATACCATCTATCTTCAGTACAAGTTCTTTTTCCCCAGTAACGTCCATTAAAAATCTTATTAAACTAGTGGACTGGTAAGATCTGTGCCTACCATCCCAATCAGACAGATGGTCTTCTCCTTCCTTATGAATTCCCCCATGTGCTTGTCTTAAACTGTAAATCTCCTGAGTTAGAGACACTGGGTTTAGTCTATTTGCAGAGCGTACCACAGTGGCTTTCTGAGCACAACCTGCATGCCCCAGCATAGGGGGAACACAAATAATTGAAAGGAAACATCATCTAGAAGTACACTTTTTCTTAATGGCCAAGAAGAAAACTGCTTCTGTCCTATGCAAAACTTTACACAGAAAAATAAATAATCCCCTACTAAGACTTTTTCATTTTGAGTATACTGAATATTTGAACGTACGTTGCTGTGTCTCTTTAATTTTGCCACCAGAGTCCCCACATCTTGCTTTTCTTTTTAAATGTCATTTTTGCAATAATCTTGGCTTCTTAGTTAACATGGATAACTTTTGCCAGAAGGATGCTAGACTATTATTTCAGTATTACACACTTTTGAGGTATTAATAATATTAATTTTATAGATGATATTTATGAATGCTGCTACGCTCAAATATTTTAACATCCTCTTTGTTCAGCTTTTTTTTCTGTCCAGAAATAAATCTCTCAAATTTTAAGTCACAATGCTGTAACTTCACCTTAGATAAGACTTGAATCAGAGGATACAATAAATAGATAACAATTAAGATATATTTCACAGAATAAAGAGCTGATATGAAAGTACACACAGAGGTTTTGTAATTGAATAAGCTCATCTTGCTCAACTGGGATTTCATTTGGTGGTTCTTCCCTTGCATTTTCTTTCTGAGCACTTAAGTCTGCTACCAGATCCTCAACAGATGTGTGACTTTCTCCAGACATGTGCAATCTCTTTTCCATGGTGTTCCTAATCTCAGACAAACTGAAACCCATGTCTATGGCACTTTGTACCAAAGGATTCTGTAAGAGATCATCTAAAACAAGAAATTAAAAAAACAAAAACAAAACAACAGTTTAACAATGATGAATCTGATTATCAGACAGTATTCACTATAGTACACTAAGACACCTTTGCAAATATCTAGCCAAAGGAACTATATTTCCAGTTTGAGAATTTTATTAGTTGTAAAAACTGCATTGTTAGAACACCCAAAACTGAAGATTTGAGATGTCTTCCATCCTAGCTCTCCCAGTTTTTCTTCATCTATTTACAATACAGCAATCCTCCTAGATTTGTTATTCAAATGAATTTCTTCAACTTCTTAAATATTTTACAAAATAACATTCAGTTATGAAATTTGTGATAACTGAAATTCATCCAAATTTCCAAAGCACAATAGATATGTAAGTATCTGGTAACATGACATTAATTTTAATTCAGGTCAGGAAAGAAAAAAATATCATAAATATGTTAAGAGAAAGCAATAAATATTTGGCATTTACAAAACCAACACAGAGCACAATCAGTAAGCAAGTCTACCCATGAAAAGACAACACTGTTTTGGGAAATCATTTTTCAGTCTGTTGGACCTCTCCCTTCCTCTTTCCAATGTAATTTTTTGAATACATTTGTTAGGACTATGTCTAATTTCCAGTTCTTCTATGAAATGTAAATTACTAATTTCTTCTTTACTTAACAAGAGTGTTCAGAGCAAAATTTTTGACCTAGTTTTCACTTTCATATCTGAGCAGTGAGAGACTTCTAAAATAGATTGTGTGTCTTACTAGCAACAGTTATCACTCCCTGGGATGAAGCTGCTGTCTTCCTACTACCCGTTTAACGGCCTTGTCTTTTTTATTGCTTGGTACTTGTGAAAAACATCACAGGAATGTGTAATACTGGAACAAATAACAAGCTATTTAAGCCTTCTCAGCTTCCCAGTCCTTGCCATTTAACAGCCCAGCTCTTCCTGCCTCATGAAAAGCAACAATGATTGTTTCAGTTCAGTATTCTTTAACATTCATCCCACAGCACTACTAATTCAATACGTGCTGCATACTTAGTAGCTATAAAAGTAAGACTGCCTCCTATATATACTTCTTTCATGGTTTACAATCTTCACTTTACAATATTTAGCCAACCATGATGAGATTTCCCTCAAGAGAAATAAAATTCATTCCACAGTTCTTTAGAAGCAATGGGAGAGTATCATCCAACAATTTGCCTGTCATTCTTTATTTCAAAATGTAATAGGGTTATTTTTAAAATTAACCATTTACTCGACTATAAATGCAAATATGGATATTCCAAAATAGGGGAGGTTGTGGGTTTGTTTGTTTTTAAACAGATACCTTCAACAAGTATTGTCCCTTCAGCAGCTTCTGTCTGAAAGGGAAATATAAACAGACAAAATTACAATTCTGGAGTAGGTAGAAGAAAGCCTATACAGTTACAAGACAGGAAATACCTATTTGATTGCAGTTATTTTATGGACTAAACCTATTAAATCCACTCTGAACAACTGAAAAGGGATCGGTGTTTTGTTATGCCTTTCATATTCTTTTAATTTTTCATTTTAACCCATCTTTCCTATAATCATATATACACGATTCTTAGTCTATCAAAGAATTCTGAAGTAACATCAATTTTACTTTTTAGTGACTGCATACAAGTTTAACAGTGCTCTACCAACACGAAACATTATCTACTACACTTGACCAAGGAAATTATTAATCATAAACCTTAGGTTCTCAGGTTATAAAAAAATCCCCAGTACTTGTTCAGCACCAAATATACCACAAATACAAGCTGCTTTACAGTGTGATCCATAATCCAGTTAAGGAGAACTGTGAGATCCTGAATGACAGAACCAAAACACACTTTGATGTCTTTTACTGTCTGCCAATGAAAGAAGCAGCAGCAGGACTAAATGATACGCAGTTAATTAGAAGAGCAACCTCCTATGAAAATTACGTTAAGACTGTTTTAGCAAAATGATATTTGATTAACAAGTAAGACACTTACTGTTGAATCCCTACATCCGTCTCTTAAGTGAACATTATTTATAAATTCTAGCCCCTTTTCATTTCTCACAAAGCTGCACCTATAAATGAAAATATTTAGTTAAAATAAACCTGCATAAGCAGCAAAGAAAAATTGACTACATAACTTTGAAAAGCACGGGTACCTTTGCTACATCCTGGGGAATACTGGCTTTTGACGTATCCAAATGTTTAGTCAAAAATCAGTAATGTCATTTAAATATTTCTACAAACATCTTAATTACATCACTACTTACCCTTTTCACATTTTCAGTGAAACAGAAACCTAAGACTTGTTTGCCGTGACAGCTGATGCCACAGGTTTATAAAAGCAAAGACTCCAATGAAAAACAAACATTATATTAAAATGTTGGTTCTTTTAGTCTTCTGTGATCAAAGAAAAGCATTAACTGGTCAGACAGGTGCCTTATGTGCTTGTTTTCACTATTTTCCAACCAGTCCTAGTCACTGGGCAGAGATCTTCCCTGCCAGAAGATCTAGGGAATGCCGTAACTCCTCGACAATGTTTCTCTAGCTTCAGTAGTTACTTCAGTGTGGTGGTGTTCTGTCCACGGACACCGACAGCACGCCGCGAGACTCGCACACTGCCACTGAAGTTGACACACAAACAAAAACTCCACGTAAGAGTTAATGATCTGAGAGGAAATAATCAAATCTGACAATTTAAGCAAACTCAACCAAAATGAAGCCCATATGAGTGAAATGTAGCAAGAAAATGCATCTTAACCATTCACTGCACCAAGCCAAAAAACTCAGAGTGGCATCTCTTCCAAGTGGTAGAGACTAATAATTAAAAGCTGCCTGTACCACTATGGAAAAAAAGGGTCAGCTACTGCATAAATACCAACAACTTTCAGCTTCCAGAGAGCCATTTACCACAGAAGACAAATTTGGTGGCTAACACATAAAAGACATTGATTTTATCGATGTTACACAAGTAACTAAGATTTTGTACCCGGGACAGCTTTTATCCACCTGTGCAAGACAGATTTTAACCACAATTGGCAATCTTTCTGGGTCTGGAATCCTCAGTCCTTTAAAGTTATGCAGAAGTATGTTTTGAATTCAAGACCACTACTGACTTTGCAACAGGACAGAAGTTTATTCTTTTTATATCCTGACAAAACTTACAAACTTCAGCATGTATGAAGCTATTAAAATAACAATGCTATATAGTGCTTGGACATTGGGGGAAACATCAGAGATATATTCTCAAAACCTCAGGATTCTGCTAGCCCAGACAGCAGTTAAGTCCAGGCACAGAAATCTTCTCCTCCCTTTAATAATTCCTACAAGCAAGCTGACATACAAACACTGACTTAGAAGTTATCCAGAAGGAACTTGTGTTCAGGGCAACCTTTCAGACCGATCACCTTTGATGGGTTAAATTGTGCCCTCAGCCTCTGGAGATTTAGTTCTCTTTCCTATTCACTTCTTAAGAACTCCCTCCTACCTCAATTAAGACATTAGGTCAATGTCCTATTTTGAGGCCTCCAATATAACACAATGCGTACGTTGATGAGTATACATATAGTAGCAGGACTACAGAAGGTGAAACAGATGGAACAACAAAAATAAGAAGCCCATGCAAAAAAATCATTAAAATCTTTTTTACTCATTGAAAAGGGAAAAATACAAATCATAGGAGATATCTGGTATTCCTTTGGTGCCTACATGACAAAAACGAAGAAGGAAGAGGAGGGCAACTAAAAAAAAATTAAGTTATTTTCATAATTCTAAACATGTTAAGCTATAGTCAACCTTCTGACACTGTTATTAGTATGCCCTGTGATTAAAACATAATATCCTGTAAATAAGGCTCAGACATGCCACAAGAAAACAGTAAATAACACCTTACCCAGGAAACCATTTGGCATGTTGATCCCATGGGTCTTCATTTTCCTTCCATTCTTCCAGTGCTCCACCACAGTGGAAACATACAACGTGATCACCATTGCCTGAGGAAACACATGACAATAAAGTTACATACTTCTAGTAGGCAGAATAACACCACAACTTTTTAGTTGAAAACTTAAGACAAATATATTTATATTCTTGATTAGCAATTGTAACTAACAATAATTCCTTTTTAAAGGAGGACATAAAGCAATGTTCAGAAGAGACGTGAGCTTAAAAAAAAAAACCCAACAAAAAACAAACCGAAGCGAGTTAAAATGAAATTCAGGAATATTTCATTAACAAGTGATTATACAGATAAAAAGCAAAAACTGAAAATAATCTACTATCAAATAGCTCAATCCACTGCCATGGTCTACCACACAGCATTCAAGATGTTTACGTGACTTTTTGTCCTGCATTTCACCATAAAGATTAATGGGCTGTACACAGCAGTAGCACAACCAACCGAGGAGACGGTAGGAGCAATTGTGTTCTCTCTGTTCCAGCACTGTGCCTACTGTCATCAAAGACTGTGCCAGAAACTGCTTAGATACTGTGTTTCTTGAAATGAGAGGAGGTGTGGAGATATTTTTCCTACAGAGCTAAATCATTCTCAGGCCACAGGAATAAGATTTTGGACGGAAGTCACTTGAACAGCCATCGGGTCTGATGAGCTGGTGCCCATTCAGTGCACCTCCACAATACAGATCTCACTGGGCTGTGAGAAGCCAGGTACCTTTAGGAGTCCAAGAAGAAATCAATAAAACAGTTCTACTGGGTACAAATATAGCCTCTATACCACTCATACAAGAATATATCAAAGGTGAAACAAATGGAGTCAGATTAAAGAGTTTTCCTGAGAGATACTAAGAAAGAAGCCAGGTAAGATGAGAGCAAGAAATTATCCCAGACAATCCCCTTTGTGACCTAATAATAGCAACACTTTGCACTTGTACAGCATCTCTCGGTGAAGAATTCTGAAGAGCTTTAATGGCACTGTGCAATTCAATCTCATTGGGAAACCTATGCACAAAGACACTGGAGTCCTACCCAAGTCAAACACTACATGTGCAAGAATAAAAGCTCTTCCACTGGGGTCATTGTTGTGATAAGGCCTTTAGGGTGGGCAGGTGTCTGAAGGAATTCTATAATGCAGATGTGTTACCTAAATAAAATGGCACACAACCTGGACTGTCTTGTTTAAAGGCTTCTGTACAGGCTGGCCACAAGCCCACTCCTTAGACCTAAGGTAGGTATCTGGAGGACAGCACTTCACTTTAAAAAAAAAAAAGAAATATAAAAAATTACCTTCAATAACTGTCATTGTGAAAGATGTATTATGAGAGCTTTAGCAGGCAAGAAAACATACTGATGTTTTACTGCTACAAATGAATTTTTGACCAAGTTTATACTTTGCTATTAAAAATACTTGATATATATCATTTTACACAAGAACTATGAAAAGGTGTTTACAGGGCAAATACATTCTGGCAAATCATTCCATATTAGAATAAAAAAAATGCTGATTTTTTCATAACAAGACACTCATACAAAATTTCTTTGTAGAAGACATTAGCCATTTTAACGTCTGGCTTACCTATGCTATAGAACCCAGCTTCAGCCAGTTGCTCCTTGTCAACAGGATACATCCAAGTTAAAAATGTCTGTAAACGTTTTCCATATTTTGCCATAGATGGATTCCTTGGATGCTGTGTATTGTTCAGACCACTTCTCCCAAGCTCAGCAGAAACGGATTCACTTGGAACATTTCCAACGTCCCGGCCCAGGACAAAAAGGCAACTGGGAAAATGCCTCTTGTGTTCTGACCAAGCTCTGTCACTAGGTTCCCACTGTTTCAATTTTCCACCACAACAAAAACATGCCACTTGATCACACACACCAGTATAATAGAACCCGGCATTAGCTAATTCCTTTGGTGTCAACAGGCTAGTGAGGGGCCAGTTGTGAAAAGACATTAATCTTGTCTCTTCACTGCACATAGCAGGGTTTTTAGGGTACAAACTATCTGACATATCCACAACCTGCCTAGTTCTCAGAAGGTAATCTGCTTCCAGATCAGCTGGGTCATCCAAAGTACCTGGGAGGGCTGAATTGCTGGAACCATTTTCAGTTCTATGCTGGTAGGTCTGGGCAAGAGAACGTACGTTATTTTCCAGAAAAGTAGGTTCAGTAATAAATTTGCAATTTGGGGAAAGCCTTTTGTGTCTCTCAACCGCAGAATCCCCAGGCGTCCATCCTTCAACAGTTGTATGGCAACTGAAGCACTTCACTTTGTCACCTTCTCCAGTATAAACAAAGCCAGCTCGTGCTAGTGCCGATGCTGAAACTGGACAGCCACGGGGAAACTCAACAAAAGTGCCTAGTCTGTAATGTTCCTGCGCCCATTCCTGGTCAGTGTCCGGAGTGGCACAAGCTTCCGAGTTAGCTGGGCCATTGCACGTCATCTCTTCATAAGCAGGGCTCTCAGATTTCCTAAACAAAGAATAAATGTTTTAATTTCACACAGACAGAAAGCTAGATCATACCCATATGGAAACTGCCTAAACTAAACTAACCATCCTTTATGTACTAAAAGAACGCCTCTTCCTTCTCATCTCACCCTTGCCTGCCTCCTCTGCCATGCAGAGGCAAACATCAGAACATTAAAATCAAAATTAATAAAAAAAAAAAATCCCTAATGAAAGGCAGCAAGATTGGCAATTGGCAAAAAGAAACGTGTATAAGAAGAGGGTATGTATTTATTTGAACAAGCTGTCCTCCTCTGTTTTCTATAGGAATCCTGAAATGTATCTCTTTCCAGGCCTCACTTTTATAAGGTAGGTCATCAGGCAAAAATGTAGCTTCCTCAACACCTGCATTAGTATTGATTATACTTAGGTCAATGCAGATGTTACAATTAGAACAGCTTCTTATATAATACCAGATTTAGCTCCGACAGGAAGGACAAAGCCTTTTTTAAAGTTCAGAAGGGAGAGGGGAAAATTAAAATTATTATGCACTGCAGGATCACTGCATCCCTTGCCAAGATGACAAAGATAATTAGCCTATAAGCAGGTTGAGGAAACATGACGTTAGAGACCCAGCATGCTTGCTTCAGGTAATCATGGATAGAAGACTACTACTGAGCAGCAGCTTTAATTCTTCTTCTGAGTCAGTTTGTGACTAATGTAATGACACTAGCAATTGTACTGTGCTTTTCTCTTTTAGCTTAGAGTATTCAAAAATAGCCTCTGAATAAATTACATTGACTGACCTACTAATCTGACCTATATGCTTGTTTTGATTTTGAAGGGCAAAAAAACCACACAACCCAGTAATTACAGGTAGTAACATGAAAGCTGTCGCAATACGTGGTTTTAAAATATACATATATATTTTGAAAACAAACAATTTGTATAGCAAAGTTTAAAAGTTCATGTTTATATCCTTTAAAAAAATCTTATTTAAAATCCTATAGGACTGTTTCTGTATAGATTTCAAGTGACCTTAGAGGCCTATCATCATTATTACTAAACTGGCTTCATAAAATAATTTGTATTACTCAAATACCATTAGATGCATACTAATTTTCTTACCTGCATGCTTTTCTACATGGTGGCAACCAAAGTCTACCTCACATCTTTCAGAGATTCCTTCTCAAAATGTATGTGAAAAAAACAAATCAAATGCCTAAGTTTTCAATGTACGAATAGCAGTATAATTTCATTTCTATTTTATAGAAATGAGTTAAGAAACAATGGAAAAAAACCCCGCTTCTTATTAAATTTTTCTACATATTAATTTGGGTTTGTTATTTATATTTACTTTAAAATCAGAATAGACCTTCTATATCCCCTCTTTGATCTGCTGCGTAGAAAATAACTGTGGCAAACCAGAGGCTATCTACTCAGCCACGCTCTGTAATTTGCCCTCCCTGTCCTTAGTCAAATCATGGGTAAAAACAGACCAAGGTTCAAACCTGACAGATCTCAGGAATTTACTGGAGACACAAAGATCACCCTTTGTTTGTGCTTTTTTGTGCATATATATATATATATATAAAAATTAATTATAACATGAATGCACTGCTTACAGTAAGTCATTATTTTTCATAAGCTAAAGAAGATATTCTACCAAAGCAACCTGAATCTTAAGTAAGGCCCAGATTCTCCAGTGCCCTCTGCCAGAGATGATCATACTTACTCTGCATGAGCAAGCCTGGGTCTTGCAGTACTTTTCTGGACTCTTTCATTAAACTCTCCCCCTCCAACAGCAGAAAATTTAAGAAAGCTGGCAACATTACTTTTCTTTGTTTGTTTGTTTTTAGTAAATCAGCTCAAAACTATGAAAAATGTTTATTTCATGCAATGGGCAAACATCTACTTTTTAGTTTAATCCTATTCCAAAAATCCCACTCCTTTTAAAGCAGGCTTCATTTTCAGAGTGCCTGCTATAAACATACGATGTTTAATTGTGCATTTTCTCTTCTTCCTCCAAAATAACTTGCCACCTTTAAAAATACAGGCTGCAGAACTTAAAATATCCCATAGGTGGTATGTCTCATATAGGACAGACATAAATAATGGCATGCATTTTAAATTGTTACTTAAATGAGTTTGTTCAAGTTTTACTCCACATACTCTGTTGATCCTCTTGGTATTTCCTGGCAAGATGTGTGTGTGTTTTAGTGACATTAAGGAACTGAGAAGGTAACAGTAGAGCAAAGACACAGAGGGAAAAAAGAGGATCAAAGACTAAACTGAAATATTAGAAATCAGGATAGAGATGACAGTTAACTGAGGTGTTATTTTTCAGTTTATTGATTACATTCTCATTAATGCCAGGCAAAAATAAACTAACAGAACTACCCAAAATTCAGTATCTGTACCACCCTCAACTGCAATAGAAATCATAGGATAATGCCTTTCAGCCAAATCTAACAGCAGTATCTGAAGCAGAAAAAAAAACCCATATCTATGTACTCTACTGGAAGTTCTAACAATTCAGAAAATATCTAATTGGAAATAAGCATTAAGAAAAAAAAAGAAAAAAAAATGCAAAACCCAAACCTATACATAAGGCATTCATCACTCAGAACACTGAGTTTAGCAGCTTATTCTTTCAAACAGTTTTTCTACAGAGCTATGAATACTTCAATACTCCTTCTGTTAACATGGTGAATAAAAATAAATGTCCTCAACATGGCAATAATCAAAATATCTGGCACATTTTGATTCTCTGGCAGTGAGCAATCTCTCTCGATCCTCAGAACCCAAACAGCACGAGAAGCACATAGCAGAAACACAGTAAATACTGACAGCAGGTCCAATCACCACAGATCAATTCTTACAATTGAAACAGTTACTTCATATTAATCAGCCACATTATTTAATCTTGACCTTTTGGAGCAAAGGTGCAATCATCCTAGAAGCCTCTCAAAACTACATCTAAATACTGCAAGGACAGAAGCAGGACAAATCCCTCGCAAATACGTGCTGGCTTTAACAATGCTCCACCCACATTATGAAGCCCTTTCCTTACAGCAGCCTCTCTAAACATGGTTGGATTACATTGCAGTACGAAATCTATGCGAAAAAGGCATTAACATAGTTATTAAGCATCAAGGCAAACTCCCTGTGTAAGTACTGCTTTAAAGACAACATTAGTACTAGTTTAAATGCAACATCCAAGTTTAATTATTTCTATTTCAAACAACTGGTAAAAACCACTGTTCAGTGTGTAAAATTAAAACTAGCTTAGGAATAGTATTTCTACACAGGTATTTTAAGAGTTGCCTTTCCCCTATTAGTTGGAGTAATGATTTAGAACAATATCCTGCATGGTAACATAATTCAGACAAACATTAACTGCAGAAGAGAAATAAATGAAGGTATATTTTTGAATGGTTTATGTGAAAGAAACACAAGTTAATAAAAAGCAGCCAACTAAGATGTGTACACAAGACTTTACTTACAATACATACCAGCAGCAGACCCAAGTTCGGAGTATACTTTCTGCATATGGGAGTTAATTATGCCTTTCTGCAGAGATTTAATTAACCACATGTGAATTAAAAGTAGAAGGACCAGAAATGTTAAAGTTCATCTTAGAAAACCCAGAAGATTTTTTTTAACTATTACTGAAGCATTAAGTATCTTCTTACATATGCAGTGGTTAAACAAAGCCTATTTTAGCCTGAAAGACTTCCAGAAGCCCAGCTAAGTTTAATCCAGCTTTTAAACATCAGAAGGTATTTGTCACAAGTGCACCTCCCATTTTCAAGCTAAAGTATCAGTTTACATAGCCTGGTGATTACACTTCAGAAGAACAATAAAAGACAAAAATTCATAGCAAAAATGTTAATGTATTCAAAAGGCAAAACTGTACATTGTGGTTTTGCAAGCCAAACATGTTCAATTCTGCTTTAAAAATATTAACAGGTATGATTTTATGCAAAAATCTGACATCGTCGCATCGCCTAGATCTGAAATGCTTCAAAGGAGGAGTATGGAAACTGCTCTTCTTTTTTGAGGAGATTTTACTGGACATGATTATTTCCTTCCTTAATCCTAAAACAGATGGGCATTATACGGAGATATTTTTAATTCTTCCACACAACGAGCATGGCAGTAACCTCCAAGTCACAGCACAGCCTCATGTTCCTGACCAAAGGGGACCTAAACAGGGAGCTTCTACTACCTGATCTGCTGACCGAGAGCACAGTGTTAGCGTTCATTGTTGACTGAGTTTTGGAAATGTGAGAGTAACGCAGCAAGTAAATATCAAACAGAACATACTGTACCAGCTGACACACAGATTATGCATATGTCACTTCACTGAATTTCCCTTCATGCCTGCTCAGCTGCAATTAGATCAAGGAAGGTGCATAATGCTAACAGAAAGCATACTTAGAAGATTAAAACCACAAGAAATGTAAGAGTTATTTAAACAGTGTTTACAAATCTTAGTATATTTACAAGTAATTATCAATAGCCACTTTTTAAAAATTTCTGCTCAGAGTTGTTGGGTTTTTATTTTATTTTATGAAGAGGGTGTGTATCTACACAATGCCTTCCGATTTCCTGCCAAAGCTTACATAAACCCATCAGCTCAGCTTCATTTGTCTGTTTTTCAAGTAGGCCCTACTTAGCTTCCCATCAGGCTTTATCATCATCATAGAAAGCCAGTCAGCAGCTCCAGGTTATAGCAGGCTATTAGATCCTCCTAATTCCCAGCTCTAGTCACAAAGGCTTTCACACTTTCTCCATCTTAGAAATACATATAACCAGGCCAATAGAAATATGCCATTTTGAGAACCATTCTCATATTGTATTTTTCTTCATGAAGAAGTCATATGGGTACAGAATAGGGCCATAAACAAGAAGAATGGATTCATGGCAGTGCTCTCAGTAGATAAGAGTGGGGCAAATTTACATCTGCCAAGGACAGAGAAAAAAAAGAATAAATTGTTTCTGTGAACTTGCAAGATAAATGTCTTCAGAAGAACCTTATCTGCACGTATAAGAAGGAAGGAATAAATACCAGCCACTAGAGAAAAAACTGGCATGCTGTAGCCTAAGTAGATGGTCCTACAGATGTCAAAAGTCAAACATAAACCACAGTCAATTAAAGCCATTAATGAGTGTATAAATCAGCATTATGCAAAGTGACCGAGGAGGAGAAAAGACTAAAGATCCGTAGAATACCATTGTAGTTCTACCGCACCTTGCCAAGTGTTTAGTGCAAAGCAAAATGTGAAAGACAGGATGGCATTTTTAATTTGCACACAGGGAAACCTGTGTAAAGCAAAGGTTCAATTCTGATAGCTGCTGCCACTGAAATGAATTGCCTACAGATGACAGTACCTAAAAATAAGAGGGCAGGGAACTAACCCACCAAAAAGACAACGAAACACATAAAAAAAAAAAACAAACCCAACCCAAAAACATAACAACAAAACCCAGAGAAAAAAAATCCTACCAAACCAAACCCCCTCAAGCATCCTGAGAAAGATGGAAAGAGAGACTAAATGTAAAAGGAGAGGCAACACCAAGCACACAAAACTTAAAGTAACCCCCCTCCCAAGCAAAACTCTAAAGAAGGAAAGAGCAGTCCCAAGTTTCTCTTGCAGTTCCAGCAACATGAATGTTTTATTCATGGCATAAGCAGGAATATAAGGAAATATTTTTCATGAAAGGTACTGTACCCCTCTAAATCATAAAGAAGTCTGTGTATGATTTAGCTAACCCATTGTTAATTACAGGGTCGCTTGAACTGTACCATTTAAGCTTACTGAGATTCTGTAAGTATTCTTTTAGGCAAATCATAGGGAAAGAATTTTTATATTTCTGACTTTATTTCCCCAAGCACTTGGGAAAATCAGTCTTTTAGTTTTTCCATCCTGTTTCCATATCCCTTATCAATACCTTCATTTAATTATTCTACTGATTGTCCTCTTCTAAAAGGCTTCTTACACAACTCTCTGTGAATATATTTCAAAGTCAGTACTTCAACGTTACTCAGGGGGGGATTCAATTTTAAGAGTCTTCATTTTTATATTTTACACTTATATTTTAGACGTACAATTCAAGTGATATAAAAATCTACATTTTAAAATAACTTGTATGTTTTAACTTTAGATCCTTTAATCCGTTAAGTGCTGTATTATTAACAGGAATTTGATTTAGCCTCAAGTTCTTCCTCAAGAAATTGAGATTAAACTTCCAGAACTCTTCCCTCTAGCAGAAAGCAGCTTGGAAGTTGCATTTAATAAAATCTGAAGCATACTTTCATCCATGAAAGTCTACCAGTAGGTATTGGAGGCTGTGAAATATGCAGTTCCTACGCTCCTAAAAGTGGAAGCGACAAGCTGCTTTTGCCACCTATGAAGCAGATCAGCTAAATAAATAAATAAACATTGAAATCTCTTCTTATAAAATGCATCACTAGAGAAATGCAACTCTTAAAGGTTCAGTTACTGCTTTTTTAGTTAAGAAAAAATAAAGCTATATAGTAAAAAACTGCCTAGCAAGACCTGCAGTGCCCTGGGATGCGTCTGTTTCCCTGATGTATGAGCTGTGCTCCAGTTTTTAGTGTTACATCCTTCTACAACTCACTGAAACTTATAATTGAAGAAAAAGATGAAGAAAAAAGAAAAAAAAAGAGGGCGCTTTCATCAAGGGGACATAATGATACGGAACTTTAGCTACAACAACAGCTGAATCTTCTCTATTCTAAAGAAAAGTTGTAAAACCACAGAAGAATAGAGAGCCCAGCACCTCCTGTCTCGCGCACTGGTCAGGGTGTTCACTTCCACCCAGCTAATCCTCCCGACCACACCACTGCTGCTTCGCGCATTACTGGCATTCACTCAACAGCATCATGATACTTTCCGGTATCACCAGCAGGAATATTTTGCCATTAAAGAATGAGGTGAATTTGTACACATATTTTTACATAGATATATACAGACACACACACACACGTGTGTATATACACAGCTCCATATATATATATACACACACACACAATCATCACCTTATAAACTTGCACATCTCTCTTGAATTCTACTCTTAAGCTTGTCAGGAAATTGGGATGACTTGGGGCTTAATTCTAATTATAATACTGGACCAAAAGTGAAATATGAAAGTTACACCTGTCGAAAATACTCTGCTTACCTTTCTATTTAAGAACAGACTCTCTGAAACATAGAAGGAGAAGACAACAAACTGCAAGATACACACAGCTTCATTTTACATTTTATATGATAGGAGTAGCATTCAATCCAAGGTTTGCAGCACGCCTTTGGTCTTGCCACACCTTCAACCTTCACACACAGCTACTTCTTTTTCCATATTCAAAAATGTCACTATTTCTGGAGCCTGACTTTCCATCGTCACGCTCAGAATATTTTGGATTTGAATTACAGAGCACATGCTATGAAAAACAAAAAGCAGAGGACCGTACACTTAACTCCTGAAACAAAAAAAATGCAATGGGTACTTACAATATTTTTTCCCTAAAAATTAATATCCAATCAGACCAAGCTCAGTAACAGATTAATCGAAGCAGCTATCGGTTTCATCTCTATTTTCCACCAGTCTTTAGAACAAATTCCAGTATTTACATTCCTGTGGGCAGAAAAAGACCAAAGGTTTAAAATTTTCCTTTTCACATAACCTTCAGCATAGTTTACAAAGGCACAACTCCAAAACTATGATTAAAAAATAAATAAGTAACATTTAAAAATTCTATTCTTTGGCCAAAAAAAAATCCAAATTAAAATATATTCTAAAGTTAAAAGAGTCTGAGGTCAGGGAAAGTTTGAAATTTAGATGTTTTACTGAAACTAGCAAGCGACATAACATTGGGGGAGCTCCAGAAGATCCGAAGAGGTCGAAACAAAAACCTAGAATTAAAAACTAGAGGCCAGCAGAAAGGAGAAACACTGTCACAGCAGACAGAATAAGATCCAGTGATCCAGCCTTCTCTCTCCCCTAGGAATTTCTGCATCTGATTATAAATTGGACTTTCTGAAACTCTTCGAGTCCCTGCAGCTGTCTCACTGACCCTGGAAGGACAGCAACAGAAGTAGCAGGAGCACTGTCACAGGTACACACAGGGGCCTGAAATGAAATCCATCTTCGTACATCAAAAGTGGAGGTAAAAACACACATATTCTCACTGTTCTGATAATGAATGCCAATCTGCCTCATATCTGTAGGAGCACTCAAACTCCACAATGGAACAACTACCCTCATCAGAATTCTTTCAGTTTTGCTGCTGGTTACAAAGGCTAAGGTCAGAGGAGCTACAGAACAATTATTAACTTGTTCCTTTGCCTTGCTTAGGCAATGCTGTAGGTAGCAGCTTTTCTGAGGAAAGAAGTAGTTGGGTGTTTCTTTAAAGGGTCACAGAGAAAACTGCAAAGCAATAAAGTACATAGCAAAATGAAGCTATCAGGAAAATGAAAAATATCCAAGGAAAAGCTTAATCAACAAATCCACCACATGAAAACTTGCTTTCTTAGAGGAAATCCTTCACTGTTGTCTTTTCTGTTACATGGTGATTATTTCACGGTGAATAAAGAGTAGATTAAGTTAATGCATATGCTACTGTGTATTTGATTAATTAATAAGTAAATATTTGACAAAACAGTGCAGTTTGTTCTATGGGGTTGGTTGTTTTTCCTTCTAAACCAGTCTACTGTATGATCTTGTAGTTTCTACTTCTTAAGATAAAAAAAAAATCTTTCCAGTTAGCTGGAAAATACTAAAATCTTAACATAAAATTGTAACAATGAAGGAATAATGAAAGCAGTTCTGCAAAGATATCTATTACAGTTTGAAGAACAAATTTACACTTTTAACAGATGCATACGAATAACAGTTAAAAAGGACAGAAATTAGCAAGATTAAAAATAAGTTCCTACATCCCTTTATCTGGCTTCTGTCAGGAAGAGAGGAATATCAGAGGGGCGTAAGTACAGAAAGACACTACAGGTTAGAGCAATGTGTCAGCATGGATACACAGCCGCTGTGCAAGACAGAACTGCTTGAACCGAAGTTTGAATTACAGCTGAGAAAAATATGATTAAGCGAACTTCTTCCTGCAGAATTCTTAATAGCTACTAAGTTCTTACCATATAAAACTCGAATAAAGCTACAGTTTTTTATTAACAAGAAGCAGTAAGAGCATTGTAGAGAGTGGTGGATCTATTAAAAAAAACAATAGTGGGCAAGGAGAGATGATATTCTAACAGGTCAAAAGAATCCAAGACAACCACCAAAGTGCGTGTTCGCATTGCGAGTTTTTCCTTTCGTTACGTGAAGAGAAGGCGCCATTCAGTGTTCTATTCAGAGCAAAGCCGCTTGGGCAGCTGGAAGGCGGCAGCCGGGGCAGTGAGCGCAGACCCGCCCGGTGGGGCTGCCGGCCCCGGGGCAGCCATCAGGGGGTCCCGCCGGGACGGGCCCGGCCCGGCTGCACCGGCAGCTGCCGGCGGAGAGAGCGCGCCCCGTTCCCATGGCAACGCCTGCCCCGGCTGGCGACCGCCCCGGCACCGCCGTCGCCGCCTGGGAGGAACCGGGGGCAGCGGCCTCGTCGCCAGCCCTCAGGACCCCCGGCACCGCCTGCGGGAGGGGCCGGAAGGCCCCGCGCAGCGCGAGGAACCGAGCCCCCCGCCCCGCGAGGGGAGCCCCACCGAGCTGCCCGGGGCAGCGAGAGCCGCCAGAGCAGGCAGCCTGGGAGCCCTTCCCGCCCCCTGCTCCGCGGTACCGACAGCCTCGCCCGCACCCGCCTGACAACTCACCTCGCCGCGTCCCGCTCCTCGCCGGCACCGGCTGCTGCAGCCGCTCCCGTCGCAGAGCACGCCGAGAAAATGGCGGCTCCCGGCAGTCTCTCCGGCCCCGTTTCGCGGCTCGGAGGTGAGAGGGGAGCAGCGCCCCCTGGCGGATGGGGGGGAGCTGGGCGCTCAGGTCGCCGTTCGCCGGCGGAGAGCGGCCCGCAGCGGCGAGAGGCGGGAAGCGCAGGGCGGCCGCGCTCCCGCCGCGCTCCCGCCGCCGCAGCCCCCTCAGCGCCTTCAGCCCCGCGCCTCGGCTCCTTACGCTTCTCCGCCTCCTCAGTGCCTCACCTCCCACCGCGCCCCGCCTGCCCGCCGGCCTAGCCGGGCCAAAGGCTCCCTTTCCACCCTCAGCATCTCGAACACCCCCTTCATTTCACACCATCTTGTCCAGACGGTTGGTGGTCTGGAACGCGCTAATTCCAATGCTCTTCTTTCTGTCACTCCTTGTCCCCACAATTACAGCTACGACTTAATTAAGTTACGACTTAAACCCGTGAAACACAGGGCAGTGAAGGGGAGCGGGGCTCCCAACGGCCCGTCCACGGCTGCTCCGCAGCCTTCGGGGCCAGCGCAGTCTGGCAGATGCTGTCGCCGGCCAACTGACAAGATCGATACTAATAAAGTTACAAGTTTGACCTAAATAAGATGCGGTTCTTAAGAACTATCTTGGCTGAAAGATTCTATGACGCTGCCTTTATTTATTCTGAAATTTATAGACTTCTCTTAACTGGCACAAGGGAATTGAAGTATCATCTGCTAGAGATGATCTAAGTACTTTCAGAAGGTGTGAGAAGCCTACTGGTGGTAGTTCTCAGTACAGCTTGAGCTGTATTATAATTGTTTTTTAATCTTTGCTCATAAATCATAGGGATATTAAAGCAAAGGTAGTGCTACTTATTAATAAATCTGCTAAGAGACTGGCTGGTTTTTATTTCAGCCCGTGCTTCCACTAGCTATTATAAATTGCGTGTATTTGGACTAGAAATCCAAATTGGACAGAAACCTCAGGCTGTTTTCTTTGGTAGTTATAGCCAAAATCATCTAGTAATTTTCAAGACTAAGATAGTCGTTGTGCAACATTAAAATACTCCATTAACCTTTTTCTCTTTTTAGAAACACAGGCACCCTCATGATTGATCCGACAAATTTTAATGTAGCCAAGATACTTGGCTTCACATAGGGGACCTGCCTCCATCTATCCTCAAGAAAAGTCAGCTACTTGGAGTAACGTTCTCAAACTTTGTTGTTTTTCCCACTATATATGATGAGTATCGACTTACTTTTTTCAAATTATGTATCTCCAAATATTCGTGGCGGGTACTTTGGGACAATTTCAGGAGAAGCAGTTTAATTCTACAATGTGCCAGAATATTTGCAGGTTCCAGGGCTTAGCTTGAAAATCCTTTTGGATAAGGACTATTTCTCGCTTTGTGTTGCCCAGCATCTACCAAGATCTCAATTTGATTCAAAGCTTCTTATAAGTAACTACAGTAACTTCGTTACTACAAGTAATGAAATAGTAACAAACTCTGATTAGAAAATGTAATTAATATTTAGTAATCAATAATAATATTCAATAGCTTAGGATGCAAGTCTACATACCACTTGCTCTTTGTTCAAAAAGAATAACATATGTAAAATACAACAGTTACTGATGCAGCCTAATATTGATGCTGAGCCTAAAATAAATAAATAAAAGATTTCCCTGAATTAAAGGAAAAATAGTTCAAAAGGTCTGAGGCTTTTGAAATACATTGAGACTAAGGAAAAACTATCAGAAAAGAGATTACTACAGATAGGTTCTTGTTAACATTTCTCTTAGGGAAAACAACAGTTTGACTGCAGTGCTATAAACCTTCTGTAATTTGATACTGCAAAGATGTGATTATGTCCATGATTAACTTTAGGCAAGGTCATCTGCTTGGCTTATGATCTAAATCCTGTAGTGCTAATACTTGCACTTGTAGTGCAAAAATAAAAATGAAATATATATATGTGACAGTGGCTCTTAAAAGTGATTATATCCTTAGACTTGTTTCCGTTCTGACACTTGGTAAGGTTACTCTGGCCCTCACTCCTTCAGGAGAATAAATAACTTTTCCAGTCCCTCACTGGTAACGTGTGGGCCAGTTTCTCAGGGCTTTGGCATTTCTCTTGATTTGAAATCTTGAGGCTATCTGCATAGAATATAAACAAGAAATAGAGTAGTTTCTAACCAAGAAAACTGTACTGAAAATGCAGGGCATTTGTCAGGGAAAATTACAAAAGTATTATTTAAGTATTTCAGGGATATTCTTTAATGTGACCAGAGATGGCTTTGAGATTTGTGCAATGGAAACGAATAACTTTAACCACGCAAGTGAGTGAAATTTTAGAATACACCTCAAATAAACAGTCTAAATCTCTCTGTCTCATCTGCAATGTATACACACACCATTTTTCTTTTTTCATTTGTATTCCCTGTTTCCTTAAGAGAAAAAAAAAATCCTTTGTAAAAGGCTTGAGTATTAGAGGCAATATTTGTGTGAACCAGACAGAATTTGATTGCCTAAAAATGTCAAGACGGTAACTCCACACATTTCACTAACTGAGAAATAGCTCCATTGCAGTAGTGAAAGTCACATCAATCTAAACTCATTTCACATCAGTCCAAAGCAAGATCATTTATTGAAGGATCTTTGGCAGAACATGATACAGTAAGAGGTTTGTACCTTAACACTGCAATGTGAACATGAATATTGAATCTTATAAATCCTTGTCAGACCACATTATTAATACATTCATTACCAATTTTCACAAAGGCCATTGCTCTGTTGAGGTTTTGATACTTTTCCAGCCAAAGCAGATTGTTTTTAGAGGTCACAAGGTGTTTTTACAGTGACCTACTTACAGGTTTTGATGTCTAAATCAAAAACTTGGGTAAAAAAAACTCCTAAAGCTCTATCACCAATACCTAAAAGAACCAGAAGATAAGAAAACATAATGGAAACAAAAACAACATCAGCAATAAGTAATGCTCATTAAACATTTATTTTCTAAGCAAGCTAGTCTTTGCTGTTGAGTTTAATCGACTTAAAGTTCAGTTTGATTGAAGTTCTGAATCAGTCAGTGGAACTGTAAGCCAAAGAGTACAGTCCTACTGTAAAGCCAACGCTATGCCTTTGGTGACCCAACTACATTAAAACTAATTGTATTACTTCAAAGCACTTCTGATTGCAGATAGAATTGTACAATGGTGGTACTTGAGCTACAGAAAGTAATTAAACTGAAGAAAATTTCAAGCACTATCTTTGTCAACACAAAGTGGATCTAGACAAATGTTTGTATTTGCCGTATCTCCTCTGTCATTTGGAACAGGATGAACAAAACTGTTACCAAAAGTTGTTAAGCCATCTGTATTAAAGCAAACAAACCATCTAGTTTACTAGACATAGCCTTGCTGAGCTTTCCTGTCTGTTTTTTTGTGGAAGGACTTGTAGCCACTACATTATAGATCTTAACTGACCACAGAACAATTCCATACTTGGAGTGTCCTTGTCTTAGTGTTGTCTTTTATTCTCACATAAATTGGAAAAAAAACAACTCACAGCTGAAATTTTACAGAGAGGAAATGAACCTTTACTGAAGTAAAGAAATGCCTCTCTCAGTCTGATTTATATACTTCATTAAATTATAATGAATGGAAATGGAAAATCTTACTGTGCAGAAGTATAGATATGCACGTGCACAATGTGGTTTCTGCATGATGTACCTTACTGTGTTTTTTTCAGTTCATGTAATTTCTGCTATGAATAAGTAAAGAAACAAGACAGTGAGCTTGAAAAAGTAGATGCTATATAACACACTTGGTGACAGTTTTCACACCATTCTGCCCTGCCCAGTACAGCACAGGACCACCTGCCTGGGGATCAGCTCTGTGGGAAAGGTTCTTGGTAAAGAACCAGGGGTTCTTGGTAAAGATGAACCAGCAGTGTGCCTTGGCAGCAAAGGTGACCAGTAGCAGTGTGGAGCATGGGACCTGCTGATTCAGGAGAGTCACCATCCCCCTTCACTCAGCACTCATTAGACCATATCTAGAATACTCCACGCAGTTTCAGGGACCCCAATACTTTAAAAACCCTGGTCAACTGGGATGAGGTCAGCATTCCTGGACTACCAGGATGGTCAGGGGTGGACAAGGGAAGACTTGTTCAACCTGGAGCAGATACGACTTTGGGGGATGTAACAGCAACCTGCCTGTACTTACAAGGGGGCTACCAAGAATGAGGCAGGGTCTTCGCTGTGGTGTGTGGTGAAAGGGCAAGGGACTATGTGCATAAATGGAAACAAGAGGTTCTGAGTGGGTATAACCAAAAGCTTTTCAACAATGAGGATAGTCAAGCAGTCCCCATCCTTGGAGGGCTTCATGACCAGACTGGATAGAGCCCCAGATGACTTGATCCGACCTCATGGCTGACCCTGCAGGAGGTTGGTTTAAATTGCCTCCTGAAATCCTTTCCAATGTGAATTGTTATATGAGTCTATGATTCAAATATATAAAAAATTGAATAAAACCAAAAATTCAGATCATACTAAAAGTCTATCTCTGAAACTTCCTTTACACAATCATGTTAAAAATGCCAATCATTCCAAGCTGTTTGAGTCAGATAAATACAAAATGGACTTAGCAAACAGCTCTTTGACACAAACTGTTTAGTCAATAATGGGTCATGAGTCAGAGAGGGAAACTGTGTTTGTTGACATAGTTCCTGAGAAATTAATGTTATTTTTTATTCCCTACTAATTTCATTGACTCATTAATCAGACCATTACTATCAGCTCAATGAACAGAGTGAAAAAGCAATGCAATCCAGAGCTGAAATTTCAGAGGTGCAGCAGAAAAAGAAAATTAAATGCAGAAAAAAGACAAAATAATGCCTTAACTAGGAACATTTTCTCATTAATATGACAACAGAAAATTGAAGAACCAATAAGCAACAGATGCCTGAAAACTGTGTTTTCCACTTGAATTACATCCAATATTCTTGCTACCATTGGACGAAGAGATTCAGTCATTTGATGAGAATAGGAAAGCCTTGCATTTGGTTGCTGGGCCACAGAAAATCAAACCTGATTCTCTCTTCCAAAAGAGTAGGATACTCATTCTCTTTATCAACACCACGCACAACACATTCTTCCTTTCCTTTCATTGTAAGCAGGTGATAAACATAATTCTCATTACATTTTAGTGAAGGTAGTGGAAAAGTCTGAAGCAAAGTAAGAGGTAATTAGAGGCATCATCATAGTACAGAAATAAGAAAGGTAGAAAAAACACAATGAGCCTTTTCAATTCCAACAATGAAATCTTAGGTAGGACAAACTTTCCTGTACCTCCCAAATCCACTGCTGATCACACAATGCAATCAAATGCCTTCTCATTAAAATTAACAGCACCAAGTAATGGCAGCAGTGCTGAACCTGATAATATATGCCCTGTGGAAAAGTTAGCATTTAAACCTGTAAAAAAACCAATCTTCTTTTGATGTCTTGGTATCCTCCTAGCTGAAACTGCTTCTAAGTTCACTTGCAGACAGTGTCAAATCAGGGACAGACAGAGTGTTTACTTTCTTTCACAACTCACTGAGCAGGCGAGCAAAGATAAATGCCAAATGAAGAGGAAAATGGTAAACATGCAACTAGTGATTTATTTTAGTTCTGTTTGAACTGATTAATGCAAGAAATAATTACCTAGAGCTGGGACTTTGGACTCAGCAAGCATGTGGCATATGACCACATACCTGGTTTTCTATTCATAATTCCTTCACGCTGGAATATTAGTGCTGGCACACAGGGACTATGGAAGCCAGTCATATAATAAGAAAAATGCCACATTCAGGGCAATGCTTGCCCGTTCCCTGCATGCTTCCTCGTGTTATCTTGGGAGAAAAGAGGCAGAGAAGAATGAAGAGGAATGCTGGGGTTAATAAACAAGTGCTTCTTAACTGATCACTTTGGTCATTCATTTTCCCCACATCCCATTGATGACGTCTAAGGATTATTCTATATGGGGGAAAGTCAAGATGACCATCCATACCTTAACTGTGCCTATTTTTCTGTAGTTCTTATAATGCTTTACACTGCTGCTTAAGTAAAGCATGAAAAAAGATTCTTCTCATTTCAAAGGCAGGTGTGTTTAATGAAGTATATTTTGCCTTTGGACTCACTCGAAATCAAAGTACCAGAAGAAGAAGCAGCAGTGGAAGACAGTGGACAAAAGCATCCAAAATAGTGGACAAAGTGCCACCAGACTACTTTCCAGATTGGGACTGGGATTGACAGTCTCAGAAACAGTTTTTGACTCCTAACAGTCTGCACCCCCATATTTAGGTGGTGGTTCAGGTTTTCTCCTACACAATTATCATTAACTGCAGACATACTTTCATTTTAACATCTGAGTATCTGGGGTAGGCAACCCAAACACGGGTGTGAACCATGTTGATAAGAGTTTGGCTTACACAGTTAGGTTTTACCTTCAAACCTTCATATTTTCTTAATACATGAATACCCTTACCTCTCACAATAAACCAGCACGAGGTACCTATGGTGTTCAAATTTGTTTTCTCACATATGCCATGGGGTAAAAGCCTTCAAACTTCAATAACAGCCACTCAAATCAGCTCTGGCAAGCTGCAGTTACTGCTCACCCACTGATAAACAGGGACTGTTGTTTGCAAACTTGGGCTTCCTATGCTTCCTGCATCACCAGCACCCAGCTAACCCTCTGCAGATGCTCCAGTCATCTGGAGCTTCTCTGGGCACATCCCAGAGGGGAAGGGCAGGACCACAAGCTGTAAGCACATGCTGCAGAGCTGCTCAGACACCCGCATGGGCTGCCTGGCTCTCACAGATCTGCTACGCCAGACCTTTCATACGCATGACTGTCGGCCAATGATGGGCTGAAGGTAGCGAAGGGATTTTGTCAGCAGAGTGCAGTAAAGCCAAGCACCATTTTCTGTGGGATGTATGTAATCTAAAGGTGTAAAGATACAGGCCCGTCCTGAAGAATATCCAGCTATTAGACAAAGGAGCGAGTGATGAGCTGTGGGTTCAGGAATACCTGCTTTTACAAGATTACTCTGCCTTTCTGCATCAGTGGTCCCAGGTAATGCTGCAGGTCTCTAAATTGATGATACTGTCACTGCTCAGCTTACAAAACATGTAAAATTCCTCATTTTTTTCATATTTTCATACTTTACATAATATTACCTTGAGATTCCAATAACTGACCTTGATATGGCACTTGCTAGGATGGTGTATGTACTGGAAAACAAAATGTTTCTTTATTTATTAGTTTTTCATTCTTCAGAGCAGGCAAACAGGGGAATCATCTATGCAATGGTTCTAGCACAGGCTGGGACCAGAGCCCCTTAGAACAGCTCATTTCCATCCTTCAACAAATCCCAGCAGTAACTGACTTGCAGATCTCCACTTCTGCAATAACATTTTGCCATTTGGTGAGCCTGTGATTAGAGAAACAATTCTCTTTTTTTCCCTGCATTTGTAGATTTCTGTGTTGTTCAAAGCCATTGCTGAACCGGAGGTTTTTGAGGGTCTTTTTGTCTTTGCTTGTTTATGTTAATCAGTAAAAGCCAAACAGCACTCTTCAGAGCTCTACACTCTGATCAGGAAGAAATACAGATTGAAGTAGAGTGATATATATTGTCAAGTAAACAACTGGTCTGCTGCCTACCAAATGCAGCTCCAGTCACATTGCTCCAGGCATTGCTCCCAGCACCATTTTTAATGAACAGAGCCCCTTCTTCACAGGCACTGTGTGGAAGAGCTTGATTAGTCTTTTTGCCTTCCATTCTTCACCAGCAGGTGTCTGAACACACACAGAACCAACATGTTAAGAAGATGAATGCAACTGTTCCAACACCTTGACCAGAAGACTTACAGGCCAACAGTTTGGAAATGGAACCTAAATCCATGGTTGGCTCTTGCCTGTGCTGGAAAGTGGGTAAGAGAGGCAAAGAGCAAATAACTCTTACTGAAACAACCCTGCTTTCTGCAAGCTGAAAACAAGCAAACCTTTCCCAGACAGAGTGCTCCTCCACACCCACTGATCTTAATTCAGTCTGGTACATTTTATAGTTCAGGATGACGAAGTGACACTGAGTTTAGCTATGAAAAAAAAACACAAAACCAACAAAAAGCCCCACAAAAATTTTAAGCCTGTTTGACAATCACTATCTGAGAATGTTTCTTGTTTCAGTTGCCCAGCTGAGTAGAAACAGCTGGTACGAGCTAATGTTTAGGATTCTTACTTGCCTAAACAGTGTTTACCAAATGGAAATCATCTGGAAAATGTGGAAACATGTCTTTTTTGTACCCTTTTTCTTCCATGTGATGACTTAAGAAATGTCCCCAGAAAAAGAACAGAAACAAACACCAAATAATGGCTGATTAAAAAAAAAAAAATAATCAAAAATTTAGAACAATTAATTCTTACATGGGCATGATATAAAAGCCAATTAATAAAGGACATTTTTTGCTAAACTGTCATTCTTAAATGTCTATGCAAAAAAAGTAAAGCCCTCCATTGTTTACCTCTCTGAGCAGATAATACAGTTGTGCCTTGTCACAGGAATTCATGGAGTGGGTTAATACAGAGGAAATGAGCTGTTGGATGTTTCCTTTCTCCTTTTGTACATCTCCAGCTCTCCTAACTGGTGTCTGTAGCATTTATTTAGAAAGCCAAGACTCAAGACATTTTTAGAAGATTAATTTAACACTGATTGTCTTTTTTTTTTTATAGCTATGTGTTTGCTGGATAATATACTACACCCTTGAAAACCTTGTATTTGCCATTAAGCTAAATAAGTTCCTGCTGCTATCCAGCTGTTACCATAGTGCCCAGCACAGGCATTTTCTTTAATGTAGTTGGGATAAAATGTTCAGATTGCTTCTTTATTCAGGCAGGAAGCATAGTAGGTGACTTCAGACTGCAGTGTGACATTTCATGCCTTTGCAATCATCATTTTTCCTTCTTCTCAAAATCTTATTTTAGCCAAATATTTAGAAAGGTGTCAACCTCTAGAAATAACAGAAGGAAACAAAAAGCTGTCCTAGCTTTTAACAAGGATATCTGGCTCATTTATAGAACTCTTAGGATGTCCATGACACTTTTTCTAGCACACAAAAGCCTCATGAAATGATGAAGAATAAACTCTAAAGGCTGTTTTATAGAACTAAAATATAGATATTAGTTTTTAACTTTGGAATTTCTCACAATTCAGTTAACACCAGGTAGCACTAAGAAAGATGTCCACAACGTAAGCAGGGATAAGACAAAATTAAATGATTCTATAGCCTAGGACTGAAGATTACTCTGTGTCAATAATACATGATTCTGAAGAAGAATTTGTACATACTAATTTTCAAAATATTTTGCTTTTCCTGTATTTGCTTACTAAAATGTGTACATGTCTATGTGTTAAAAGTTATATCTTGTAGACCTTTATTAAGTAGACCTTATTTTATATAAGTCTTATCTCAAAATGCTTTCTATAGTGCTATAGAAATATTGTGGAATCAGACTATTCTCAGAGTATACACAGGTTGCAGCAAGGAAAATTCCAGTGTGACTCAAGCTAAAACTACTTTGGTGCTCTAACACTGGGACACTGAAATCACCTGCCTGAAAACATTCACAGCTCTCTGAGATAAGGTGCTGAGCAACATGACTGAACATTTTAGACCCTTCTTCAAGCAGGTGGCCATCACAAGTCCCTTCCAGCCTAAAAGTATTCTGTGATTCTGTTAGTGCAAAAGCCATAAACAATGTAAATGGCTATTTATTTTTATACATAACAGGAAATATGTAATAGATAAACTATCTGCAAGAGAGTTGATAAAATATCTCTAAAACACATTGTAGCCAAGTGCTAAATAACTTCATTTAGGTCCTTTATAAAGATCTATATCTGCGTTTTTCCCCCCCTCATCTGTATCTTAAACTGTGTCAGTAAAGTTAATGGAAAAATGGTAAGCAAATGGAGTCTAGAACAAATATATTTCAAGTATATTTAATTTTTAGTTATACTTTTATATATGCTTTTCATCCTTTTTTTTTTTTTTTGTTATGTTGTAGGTCTAACTATGAAATTGGAAATACATAGTCCTTCATTTGCTGATAATTTCTGAGAAAAGACTTCAGTGCATGTGGACTTATAAGAAAACTGTTTCATTACCTATGCTTATTTAGTATTCTTGATTATTTTTATTAAAAACTTCAACAGAATATCTTGGAGCAGAGCATAATGATGTGCTGAAAACTAGAAATAATTCTGAGCTACAAATCAATGTATTTACACTTGAAAAAAAAAGTAATATATCAAGACATTGCAAACATTTATATGAGAGGAAAACTTTACTCATGTCTAGTCTGTGCAAGTCTCAGCAAGTAATATTACTCACCAGCATAAATTGTTGTAAGAACAGGCTCTCAACGGATTGTAAATAACTTACAAAGTATCTATCACACAAAAGAATTGCAGCATATCAGTGCCCAAAGCTAATGCATTTCATTTACTGTAGAAGTTGTACCATTCACTGCAATTTCACCATGCTATTTAGTTAGTACAAATGAAATGTATGGAAGATATAGAAAATGTAGTGATGTTGACTCAGTAAAATCGTTGGACAATAATTGACTGTATTTTAATCCCAGGCCTAATTATTCCACAATTATTTAAGTATTTAATAAGCTATTTAATTATTAGCCCAACATTTACAACAACAAAATACTCTTTTACTGAGTCATTCTTGAACGGTGGATCTACAACACTTGCAGGTTTTCTAAAATTCCTCTCAGTGACATTCACTTTGTGAATCTTTAGAAACTAAGGAACAACTTAAAATTTTCGTCCTTTAAAAGCTGTATCACACTTTAATGATATTTTAAGTGCATCTATTCTAAGATTCAGACATCCAAATACATTCATAGGTTTAAAGTTACAGGTGAGCACTTGTCAGATAAACATACTGAAAGTGGGAAGTTCTGAGTGACCCACTGAAAGCCACGGGAGCCAGGCCCCCCGACCCACTTTTGCAAAACCTTTTTATGGTCCCACCTGCATCTTTAAAATCTGGTCTCGTGTCATCAATTATTGTGGTCGCCAACTAAAATGTGAATCATGTAGAATACCACTTACTGGGGCTACATGGCACTCCACAGCTATCACAGACCCAGACCACAGGCATTTGCTACACAAATCCATAGATTTTGAAACAGTAAGACCGGGCATTGCACTGTATTGCACTTCTGTATCTCTCCATGAGTGATTCTTCTGTACCTCTCCATGAGTGTCTTTTCACCCTCACCATGAAGACAAAAATTCACATGTTCATGTTCCAACCTTGCACAGCTCTGCACCTACATAAATCCTTGTTCCTGATACCTTTTGCTAGCTTCTTGTGTTCTGTTTATGCATCTCTTAGGCTTATCTTCTAAGCACACCTATTGCCCTCTCTTGCCATACCTTCTCATTTCATTCCTTAGACTTGCATTTCTGTGCCTCTTATTCACACGCCTGTTTTAAAGATATTAATTTCACTAAACTTTAAAAATATAATTCATCATAAATATAGTAGGCCCTTTTAAATTGAGCTTATCTGTTATCATGCTGCATACTATATGCCTGAAACGTAGTTCATGTCTAATTTAAATCTAAGTACTGGAGTCAGAGTATCTGTCTCTTTCTTTACTACTAGTGTTACTGCAGAGTTTAAGGGCTGTACTGGGTCCCTTTTTGGTCAGTGTTGTACATTCAGATCAAGAACAACAGTTTTGTGTATAGCATACAGCTTGCACAGAAGCTGGCTGTGAATAATGATTAAAACATCACGGTTCCCTCTCTCAGTCGGCAGCTATATGGATTTGCTGAAATGCTACAGACTTTCTGATCAGGGCTATTTTCAAAGTGGAGCAACACTTTTACCCAGAGAGCTTGCAAGCTGTGTGTTTCTCTTAAAGGTGGAGAAGACAGCACACACCAGAGGAACCGCAGCAGTGCTAGCACTGAAACAGGCACTAGTGCACTTAGGCTTCATCTTTTCATTTTTATTTGGTTTTAGTTCAAATTCTCAATTTTCTTTATTTTCATCAGATCTGTGGAATTACTTCCACTGCAGTAGAGGGGGAAGCACGTACAAGACTGAGAAGGCAAATGAAATAAAGACTTCTTGACAGGGAAGAGGAATATCTGAAAAGACTACAAACATGTGCTGCCTGACCAGATGAGGTATTTCTTAACTCATAGATCCTTATTAGCAACTGAAGGAAATTAAGAACAGCTTGGAGAGACTTATGGAGATGAATAACATGTAATATAATGAGCACATGTATTAGGGATGATAAGCAGAAGAAGACATCCGTATAGTTATTTAAGTATTTATATCAGTGCTCAAGAGGATGCACCATCTGCAAAAAGATTGAGTTTCAAACACAGTGCAGTGTAACTCTGATACTCTGAATTTCTATCAGAGACTGTGATAGAATAACTGATGCACTATGATGTTAAAGTAATGCCTACTTACAGGTTTAGGGTTCAACACTGCATCTTATTTCATAAAAGTACCTCACAGAGATGTTACATTAGTGTGGTCATGTTGAAAATGTCCAAGAATGGGCAACATGGAATTAGAGACAGTTCAGAATTGTCATAACTCTACATAACCCCTTTTTTTTTTACAGTTTTTATTAAAAGAATTTGTTGAATTTATTAACTGTAGTAACTTAATGAACTGGATAAATAGCAACTTACTAAAATAACACTAACGTGTCAGGGGTAATGAAAAAAGTTTGAATTTTCAAAATATGACCTAAATTGCTATTGAAAAATTAAGTTGATAATTTATTGGTAAAAATGCTGTGACAAAAGATGAAGAAAATCTGCTTTTTATTTTGAACGATAAAACCTCTTTACCTTGCAGCTTGATTGACAAAGGATGCTGAGGTAGTTCATTATCATGGACAGGGGGTTTTGAACAGTTAAGAGTTGTATTTTTCACACTTCCAGATATTTATGACAACTGACACACATGTGTGCACCCCTCTGCCATGCACCGATTTGCTTAATGCTTTCAAAACACGTAAAACTTCGATAATAAATAAAATACTGACTGGTTGAGGGCCACTTGAGCTTCAGGCACACAACCTTCTGAAAATTGTACCATCTTCTTTACTTCTCTTAAATTCTTCTCTTTCAAATGCAGTTTGGTGTGTTAGGCCTCTGTCTGTCAGTCAGTCTAAGGCCAGCTCTGCTGCTTGCATGGCAGTTGCTCACATGCCTGTGGGGAGCTACACACTACTTACACCCTGCCTTGCTTTGGGGCACCGGGAATTAGAGGAAGAAGTTGCTTACACGGGAAGACAACAACCAAAAAGAGTTTAGGTGTTTTCAGCTTTGCTTTATTAGAGAGGTGGTGGACCAACAGAGGACACACATGTGCTATGTGCTTGTGCTCTCTGTTAACTCCCAGGCTTAAATGGCAGCTCTTCAGCTGCAGAGTCAGACACGGCTGACAGTTTTGCAGTGTTTCTTTGGGGAAGAGCGATGCAAAGCACCATGCAGTTTTGGGGAAGAGCAGGGCTTTATTCTCATTATGGAATCTGCTTTGCTCTTTTTAAATGGTGGTGCTGGAATCTGAAGCATGAGCTCAAGATTTGAAAACTAACAAACCAGTTTTTAGCTGTTCTTAACTGTCAATGCTCTTCTGCCGAGTTGAAATGTAATTAAAGACATTTCGTGTCGTCACATATGCATTGAACACATCTAACGCACTCAAGCTGTTCTGTTTCCCGAACTATGTTTTTCTATTTGCAAAAATCTTTGTGTGGAGTAATTTTACAAATTCGGTGACATGACAATCGGCTGCGGGCCCGATCTCTCCTTACATTAGCGGAGCTTCCTCCAACCCACAGGAATTTTAACCCCACTCGAGAAGCTACCGGCTGCGGGGGTGGCTCTGCGAGGGGTGGTCGGGCTGAGGGGCAGGGCTGGCAGCCCGAGGGGCAGGGCTGGCGGGGTAGGGCTGGAAGCCTGAGGGGCAGGACTGGCGGGGTAGGGCTGGAAGCCTGAGCGCCAGGGCTGGCGGGGCCGGCCCGGTCGGCCGCGGACCGCGGGAAGGACCCAGCGCGGGCCGAGGCCTCGCGCGGGCCGCTGCACTGCGGGGCGGCGGCCGTTGGGCGGCGGCCGTTGAGCGCGCGGCCGGGAGGGC
>WTSP01024952.1:0-17659 GCA_025331215.1 Actenoides lindsayi | reverse complement strand
GCGGCGGGGGAGTGTTGGTTTCGTCTAAAGGTGTGTTTGTTTTGTTTTTTTTTTTTGGTGTGGGTGGGTTTTTTTTTTTTTTTTTTTTTTTTTTTTTTCTCCTGACAACAGCATCTTCTGCCATGAGCCATTAGTTGCCCGGTTCCTCCCGCATCGGGCACGGCACAGCCCCTGCACTGCTGCCCCCGGGCTCCCCCGATGCACTGCCCCCCCCCTCCCCAGCCCTTCCCCGCGGCTCCGCCGCCGCCGCCTCAAGACCCCACCAGCCGGGCAGAGGTAGCCGGCACACCGCGCTCTGCCACAGCCACCGGGCAGAAAAAGAGTCGCCCCCGGCCCCAGGGTTGTCTCGGGTCTGAGGAAGGGTCTCAAGGAGACTCTACATTTCGCCAAAATTAACTTCCGAGAGGGCGCACCCCCGCGCCTTACTCCCGGGGCGCCGCCGGCCCTGCCCGTCTCCCCGTCAGACCTCACCGCCTCGCGTCTCCCCTTGCCCACCCCTCCCGGCCAGTCCTGGCCTCACGCCGCCCCCGCCGCCCGGAAAACCCGGGGGCCCCACGGCCGCCCCCGTCCCCGTCCCCCGCCCCGGCAGCGGAGGGAGGCTCCAGCCCAGCCGCCACGGGGGGCGAGGAGGAGCCGCAACAAGTCCCCGCGCCGCCAGTCGCCCTTACCCAGATAGTGCCGTAGGTCCAGCAGAAAGTGCGGAGGCCCCCCGTTGAGCTGGTAGAAGAGCGAGCCCAGGCAGAAGAGCAGCAGGGCGGCCATGCAGAACCCGTAGTCGCGCAGCGAGAGGAAGGGCAGCAGCGAGAGGGGCCGCCGCCTCTTCCAGCTCCCGCCCTGGCCCGGGCCCGGGCCCCCTCCTGCCGCCGCCGGGGACCGGGGCGCCGGGCAGTCCCCGCTGCCGTGCTGCTGCTTCTTCTTCATCCTCCCCTTCGGCGCCGCTTGGTCACGGAGCCCGCCGGGGAAAGCGCATCCTCCATCCGCCTGCTCGGCTCCTGCTGCCGGCGGCGAGCAAAGTTCCCGGGAGCTCAGGGGACCCGTCCCGTCCTCATCGCCGGCTGCCCGCGGCAGGCGAGAGTTCCCGGCGCTGCGGCGGCTGCTGCTGCTGAGCGCCGCTAAGGGGAGGGGAAGGAGGTGGTCACCATCCCGCTCCCGGGGGCTGCTCTCCTCCTCCTCCGCCGCCGCCGCTCTCGCTCCCTCTCACCGCTCGGCCTCTCGCTCCGGTGTCAAGTTACAGCCAGCGCTCCGCCGCCGGCCGCCTGCAACTCGCCGCCGACTAGTGCGCGCCGGCCCGGCCTCCGGTCTCCGCGACGCGCCCGTTCCCTCCGCGCGAGCGACCCCTGCAGGTGCCGCTGCCGGCCCGGCCGCGGCGGGGCCCGCCCCGCCCGACCTGCCCCACCTGCCCCGCCCCGCCCCTGACAGCGCGGGCTGCCGCTCGGGGACGCGGAGCTGCGCGGAGAGCGGAGCCGGTTCCCGCGGCGGTGCAGGGGGTGTGACAGTGCTTCTAGCTGGCCCCGGCCGCAGGGATCTGTCTGCGTAGGCAGCCCCTCGGGGCGCCGCGGTCGGGCCCGACTCGCCCCAGACACCCCCATGGGCCCCTGCCCGCGCCTTTCCCGCCGGGGCAGGCCTCGGGACACCCCTGCGGGGTCTGGGCGAGGGGTCTCGTCTCGCCAGGGCGCCAGTGGCCCCCACACGCTGCGTTAGGACTGACCCATCCTTCCTTACAATGATGATAGCCGTGAAAAGGTTTAGTATTATGGTGGGCTAGACAAGTGTAACGCAGCATTAAGATCTAGTGCCTTTGTAGTCGTGTAACATCATTCACGGGGGAAGAGCGGGATCGCTCATCTCGGTGCGGCTTTGCCGAGCTGATTAAAGCGGGGCTGTTGTCTGCTGGGAACAAGGCTTTAGACAAGTACGGAAATTACAAAATCCAGATTGCTCATGCAACCTTAATTTCACCCCCTTGTACATATGGCTTATGATACAGCCTCCTATTACTCGATCATGCTATTTTTCCTCAAGAATCACTTTCCACCATGTGTAGGGCGAACGGCATTCACTCAGTGCTGAGCTGTTTAATAGCTTCATCCTCTTTATACAACATATGTCCCCAACATGTCCTGGTGGCTTATTTGGAGCTGTTCTTGTCCTTGGGCATTGTTTGAAGTAGAAATGAATTTCATTCCCTCATGCGGCTGCGTTGCCAGTGCAGCAGTGGAGGGAGGAGTGCTAGGGGTGGTACTGCCAGTTCACCCTTTCATTTTACGGACCTGGCTGGAAGGGGGGGTACTTCCCTAAGATCTTGCTCATGGGATTACAGGAGGCTCTTCACTGCTAAGCAATAGCAAATTCTATCCACCGTGGTTTGGGAGAGAAGTAGGAAATCATGACCCAAGTGCAACTGGCCAGGTCAGAAATTAAAAAGAAATCACCCTTTTCCTTCTTAGGCTTAAAAAATGCATCCTAATTTAGGGGGCCTGAGTCATAATCTTTGCTCGCTTGCAGCTGGAAATTTTGCTCAGGAGACTGTGTTCAGATGGCTTTGCCACTTACGCTGAAAGGCTTGAAAATGCCTGTACCTTACCTCCAGCAAAGGGCATCTGCTGGAATAAGGAAATTAATCTTGCTGGTGTGGACAAGAACACGAAGCCAGAATCTGACAATAAATAACCAATCCCATTGCATTCCTTGATAAAAAAATATCCACATACTGGCTGAACAAGCAAACTTTCTTACATAGTTTGGAGAGGATTCTCCTGGTTTTAGTTACGTAATTCTTCAGCATCACCGCACAGATCCTTGGCAGTCTTACACAAAACCTGCAGCAAAGACAAAGTTAGGAATGACACCTCACTTTTCAAAAAGAGAAAAGTAACATGATACAAAAAGTAAATCCACTTTGGGCTAGTGAAGCACCACAAAAAGAAGAAAAGAAACAAAAGGAAATCTCTAGGACTGCCATTCACTTTAAACAGAAATATCCAACATGTTTCTGCCAGATAAAGTCATCACTAATTGCACGGTTAAACTACCGCTTAATTCTCATGAATATTGCTTTGAAACACTTAGGAAGTATTGGGGGCTTACTTAACGTGCACTGCTGCCACGGACGTTGTGTCTTGTACTGCTTCCATGGGTGTTTTATATCAATTTATGTGCTTTTGAATACTCCCAGGTCTACTGGTTTGTTTGAATGACCACACTGCAGATTTGTTTAGTAGTTCTAGCTGCTGCTACAGGTGAGAAACAGGTAAGAACTGGCACTGAATGTTTGAGAAAAATGGATGTTCTGATGAGGAGACAGACAACACCTGTAAGGTGAATCAATAAATCTTTATTTTTCTGGTTGCAAAGAATGTCTTTGATCTCTAGGAAGATGTTTGTGGGTTTTTTTTAATTAAAAAAAAAAAAAAAGATAGAAAAACAGACCACTCAATGGGGTAAAATTTAAGTGGGAAGACTGTACTGTTGCGAGAGTTCTTGCTGTATTTCTAAGCATCGAGAGGTGAACAATTCTCTCGGAAGGAGGAAGAAATAGAAATCTTTGTTGCTGGAACATATACTTAAATGTATAAATTATCTGTAAAATTAGTTACTTTCATATATATGAACTATCACACCTACGTTATGCTATCAGTTAGAATGCCTAAATCAAACTAGGGCAATGATCAGGAAAATAAATATTGTTTACTTTGTGCTATAGCTTGCAACTGTTTTCCTACTTTTAATTCCCATTACTCACCCACTTGAACAAAACCAGTATGATTCTGCATGCACAACATAAAGCAAAACATATATACATCCTTAACTTTTTACACTCCCATTCACACAAAACCCCCCAAAGAATCCAAAAGACAAACCCCACATTAAAGGGATATTAAAGTCAAAAAAACAAGTGTTGACACTCCAGGATAGTCCAAAGGTAGGATTTTTCAGACAAACTTGTTTTGACTTGTAGAGGGTATGACTTAAAATTTAGTCTTTAATTATGCTGATATTGTTTTGCTCAGAGGACCACTGCCTTGTACAGTGCATAGGACAGACACTGTTCGCTGCATGTGCAGCTTTTCAGCTTATTTTCAATCTCTTTGTTCAACATATGTCCTCGGGCTTTGTTTAAAGCTATTTAAATACTGCTTGTAATGTGGAATTATTAACATCATAGCAGGCTTTTCTACAGCATTCCTTGTTACAGTACCTTGAGCATATGATAAATGCTTATGAATTACTTTCATGAGATGTAGCTAGTATCACCATTTTACTGATTTGGAAATGAGACACAGAGAGATTAAGGTTAAATGCGTCCATTAATTTTGGTTGCCAGCCTTGAGATGACTGGAGTTTGCCTTGGTGAAGTAGTTAGCATTATGCAGCACTTTGTATGTTCGAAGCATAGCTCCCTTTGACTTCAGATGCAGCTATGAATGCTAACTACTTCTACAAATCAGACCCCAGGCTCTCAAACAGAACACCAACCATTATAAGAGCACTCGGTGGCCACCTGTAGTTCAAGTAATCTGCCTGACATAATGTAGGAGTACTCTGGTGCTAGCAGACACAGAATCAATCATTTTCAGAGTGGTGTTCACTGCAGTCCTCATCCTCTGCCTGCCTTGACCTTGTCCCACTTTTCTTTTTCCTCCTCTCCTAGAGCTAGTCTCAGCTCCAGGATCTCTGTCCAAACCTGTTTCCTACAATGACCTCATCCAGTCTAGGTCTAGCTTTTGCTCAGACTGAATCCCACTCCTGGCTGCAGTGGTTCGAGCAAGAAGGATGTAGCAATCACAAAGGCACTTCCTCAGGGCTAGGAGAAGATGCTTTATGTGATCAAAGGAGCAGAGAACATAACTGCTAAAAACTTCCAAGCATCTCCACATTGGTGCTCTTCTAGAGATTCCTGAGCTGATTCATAACTCCAAATGCATGGATTGAGAAAGAAGTTCAATGAGCAAGATTAAGGAGCGTGTGGAGGTTGTGCGTCTGGCTGTACTCAGCATAGAGACTAGTTTGGCCCCATCAGCATGGCTTAGCCACCAGCTAGTCAGCTCTGCTGCTCAGCCAGCCTGGATGTAATGCCTTGCCAACTGGGCTGTGTGCTCACGATTCTGAGGCTACGTTGCTAGTATCTTATTTGGGAGTATCTGCGCCAGGCTGCTGGGCTGCTGCAGCTCTCTGTTTCTGAGCGCACATAACCTGAGGTTACAGAGAGCTTTCCAGACTTCTATGGGAATAACAAAACCCACACAGCTTAAAACCAAAAAGCAATGCTCCAAGGAACAGATGCACTATGATTTCCCATTTTTTCAGTGGTAGGATTTTGTTTCTAACATAGGCAAAATGTCTTTCCTTTATTCTTAGAAACATCTGAACATTTTCTTTGCAAATTCTCTAAATAAATTCTCATTAAACAAAATACCCCAGCTGGGATATTCTAGAATAGGCAGTTTGCAAAGGTATAAATAACTAGAAAGGGATAAGATACAGTTTGGGCCCTTATTTTCGTAAGACAGTAAGGACAGAGGAAACTTAGCTGCAAGGCTTCACTGAGTAAAGGTTCATTGGTATAACAGAATAACATACTGTAATGTCATCTGAGAAGCACCCATGAAAAATCACAGCATTAGATTCCTCCAGCACTCTCTGTGATTCAGAAAGGGTTCAGAGCATAACAGAGTAATTGATGGCTACTGTACAGGCTTTACTTTGCTCTATTCAGCAACAGCTGATAATTTGATGGAGATCAAATAACGGTACAACATACCCTTTCATTTCATGCATATAGAATGCTTGCAAGTCTCATCTGCCTTGAGCAACCTGGAATTGCAGCCCTGTGCTGGATGGTTGTATTCATTTCTGTCCTTTGTGGAAGGCTCAGGAGTATATCCTTGGGAAAAATACGACAGTAAACATCTGAAGACAGGGAAATGAGCTTGTATGCCAGATGGATACAACTTAGTGACACTCTGGTGGAGCAGGTTCACTTCAGAAGAGGTATTTATGATTTGTAATTGAAATGATACTTGGAATTACATGAGCATGTTCTGTAGACATCACTTGCAGAATGATGGATTTATCAAAAGAACTTACGTTAGCCCTTTGGCATTGCTTGCTACCCCCAGCGAAGTGCTACTGACACGTACTGCTACTCCTGATACCACTGTTTTATTTGTTTGCTAATTTTCTCAGAAAATAAGTAACAAAAGAATTCAACCAGGACACTTTCCCTTTTAATCAGCATGAATATAATTCAGAAGAGGTAATTTAAACTAGAGGTACAAGACAATGTTGTATAGTGTATAGTCTTGATGATCGATCCTTTTCTCTCATAAATACCCAATCAGAACTCCCCAGCTGAGTTCCCTTTGACTTTGTGTCATCTTTGTATTGATTTTCCAATAGCAGTCTAATTCTTGCATTTGTCTGCAGAAACTACTAATAGAAAGGCAGAAGTTTCAGTGTGCAAACATGAGTTTTCACATGGCAGACCCATTAAAAGCTACATTTGTTTAGACAGTTAACAGAGTAACACTATATGATGTGCTGGACAGATTGAGACATGCAAAGACGGAGACAGTCACATGGGAAAAATACAGTACTGGTACTAATTAGGTACTAATTAAAGTAGATAGGCACTTGGAAACCAAGGAAATGCAAAAATACATAAGAAACATGCAACTACCTCCAAAATAGCTGGTGCATACATGCAACCCCGTGCAGAGCTATGCCACTGATACCAGGGGGCAGCAGAGCCAGGTTAGTGCAGGGGTCTCAGCAGGATTGGCCAGCACAGGCAGAAAGCTATCCTGGCACTGGTTTACCTCAGCCAGTCCCAAAGACATTTTCCAGCTCCCCACAGTGCACCACATTCTGTAGCATACGGAAAAACTTCAGGAAAAAGTACCAAGATGTGCATTGGTGTTGCAGATGGGAATGCTATGGGAGAATGAAACCGCTGTCTAGTCTAGTCTGTAAGAAACCTCAATCCACATCTCTGAAACCATTCCTAAAATTACTATTCTAACTCCTAATATTCTACTAATAGTAACCTGGCTAATGCTGTCTTATAAAATAAGGCAGACCTATAAACAAGGTTCTCTCTTTCCCACAGATGAGGTCTCCAACCAGTGGGAGAAGACTCTCCAATTCATTTGGGATTTGGTTTTAGGGTTTGGAGGGGCAATCAGTGGTGAGGGAGAAGGAAAGTGAAAAGCCAAAGTAAAAATAAGTTAGAAGTGGGAAGCAAGTTCATATGAGGCACTGGAAAAGAGTGGTGCACCAAAGGTGAAGACAGAGAAGATCCTACATCTAGTGTGGCCAGCAAGGTAGAGAGGTGATTTGTACTTACAGGGGGAAAGAGGAGAAGTCCTTCCTAGTGGGGTGGGGAAAACAGCACCTGATGTGGTGTATTGAATGCTCAGCAGTTTCAGATTCCATGTGGAATTGTCAAAGGCAGCTCTCTGAACAACCTGGCGTCTAAATCTCTCAGTAAATTTGGCCCTGTGTTTTTTTCAGCTCATCTCAGACTTTATAAACAATTCAGAAGCTGAAAGTTGCATTACTGAATTATTCATAGACAGATTGCATGTAATCAAAGTATTTCAGAAAAAACCCAACCTGTTTGTTCACATATCCAAAAGCCAGCAAATGTCAAGCTCTTCAGCATTGATCCCTCACTTGGTAAATTGGTATGTGCCAAAAATATTATGTGTTGTCTACTTTGTATAATCTGCCACAGGGATGCCATTACATATGTTAAGTTGAATTTTGGAAAAAGCAATGTACAAAAAAGGGACTGACCCACAAGATAAAGTTAACTTTCAAGGTCTGTGAATCAGGTCATCTTCTAACCTCCCAGATGAGTGGTGTCCTCACAGTGCATGTGATCTGTGAAGCTGCCTTTGCTCCTCCTTCAGCTACCAATACCCTGCTGCTTTCAACATCAAAACAGAATTACACTATATTTCAAATGATAAAAACTTTACTTGTGAGCTACAGCAGAGGGAATGTACTTCAGAACTGTTTGCCTTTGTTTCATTCTCTCTAATAAGAGGAACTTGGTCTCAGGCATTCCACCTTATCAGCAAACTTTTAACTGTAGAGTGGTGACACTTCGCTGAGAACTGAAATTGAAGGTCAAAATTTAAAACAGACAGGCCAACAGAGTACTATGCGAATTGTTAGAAAAATATATGATATTTGTCCTCTCATATAAGGGACAGGAAAAGAGTGGTGCATCAAAGGTGAAGATGCTGTCCTGTATACAAGTGTGCATACACACATGTATGAGGGAGCTATAGGTGTAACATACTGATTTACACTGGTTCAGGCAGCTTATTGCAACAGCTCAAAGAGTTCTGTTTCTTAGTTTGACTCATTTCCCAGACAGTTACATATATAACATTGGCTTCCCATCATTTACTTGACACATGCACAATATGACCCTGAAATTTTAAAATTTAATAAAGTTTCATTTTGACTCTATACAGTCAGATTAGGAGTTTTACTCAGTATCAGCTTGCCAGAATAACTGTGGGCAATATGGAACCTTTTAATTCTTTAATTCAGTAAGACTATCTCTCATTTAAATAATTTATTCTTGTTAATCTTGCAGTTTCATGTTGCTGTTAAAATGTAAAATATGTAAAACAGCAAGTAGATCTGCATATCATAAACTATTTCCCCCCACTTTTAAATTAGATTCTTTGGCAACAGAAGTCCTAGAATGCTGTAAGTATTTATTTTAAGCCTATATAAAATACATCTGGAAGATAATGCCTATGAAAATGCCTGTTGAGAAAGTAGACTGTATAAATCAATTATTTAGGACCTGTGAAGTAGAGCAATAAAATATATAAAATGAATATAAAAAAAGATGCAATGCAATTAACATAGTCATGAATGTTTACACAAAAATAGCAGCCAAGCATTTGCAAGAGGAGAAAGAATGTCATTCATTTATAATGAATAAAAGCAAATAAACCAAAGGCTCCTTGCTCAATTTATTGAGTTTTGCTCAACATCAAGGCTTCCTCTAGACCAATTTGATTTTTCTGCAGTCTTTGTCCAGAGCCACATGACTGGAGCAACACTATGAATTGCTTTAAGTACTTCCAGATGCTGGAGTTGTCAGTTTTAGATCATACTATTTCCATTTCTTGTGGAAAAAGAAAACATATATTCTCATTATACTGGGCCTTCAACTCAGCAATCTCCTGATTGAGAGACTTGAGTTTAAAAACCAGAGCAACAGTTATGATCAACTGGTCTGATTGCTGTTGCTTGATAAAATAAAAAATGACTCTGTTGTTGCTGCTGATATTGTCTCTGCTATATTTTACTTCCCTGCCTCTTGCTGCAGCAGCCTTAGCTGTTTCAGCGCAACTGTGTGTGTGCTGCTGGTTGAGCTAAGCCAGACTTTAACATCACACCTTGTAAAGGCAGCTCCTATTGCTCTTATGGGAGGCTCTTTCAAAAGTTGTCACCTTTTTTTCCCTTTCTTTTTATCTTAAATCAACACAAGCAGTCTCAACCATATGTCATTTGCATGTAAGAGAACAGTACATTGTGTTTTTTGAAGGTCTGCTTAAAGTGTTGTTGCCTTTTCAGGTTCAAACTGCATAAAGCAAAAAAAAAGATGCATGCTTGTAGCTTTATGAAAAATGTTTGTGAATTTACTGTAAAAGAAAGGTCATATTGCCTTCTCCCCAGCCTTGTCTTTTTATTTCATGATCACACTTAGCCATGGACAGAAGACTGTTGCAAGGACTGTGTGTGACAGTCCCTGCTTACACCCTCAGATGAGCTAGAGACCTCTTACATTTATAAAGTCTTATGTTGGCTGAAGGACAGATGATGACAGACGTGCATCTGGGTAGGAAATCTCACCCTGAATAGCATAATGGAACCCCCAAAATACATACAGAGGTCACGTGATGTATAAAGCCCTTTTTCCTTGAGGACCGATAACAAGAGAATGGTGGCAGGACAAGGCTGTTAATCCAAAATCTGCACATTGCACCAGCTGCATCTCCACTCTTCTGGACCTCAGACTACATTACTTGTGCCAAACACAGTGTGATGAAGAATTATACCTCCTGCAATCATCTGTGTCTGATCACAGATCAGGAAAAAATTACAGCAAACGTAAGAAATGCAAGTGCTGTGGAAGAAATTACAGTATGGGTTCAAAAGTGTGATTCTCTTACTGAATTCAGAGATTTGGTTGGCTTGGCTTGTTCATCTCTTCAAGAATAGATTTTCACCCCAAGAGCATATTTGAACAATTACATTGATTGTTATTCACTTGAGTGTTACACCATCAGGATCCATATAGTTATGGATCATGGCATTAGAGGATAAACTGCACCTTTTATCCTCATTCAAACTCCCTTTCTAAATGACAGGCTTGTACCTCTAACTCTTCTCAAGATGGAAGACTAACGTTTTCTTATTCTCATTACTGCACATATTGCTCACGCAAGTGGCCAAAATGTTTCTGTCTTCAAAAATGTAGTATGTTTGTTCAAGCCAGGGGAGGTAGGTGCAAAACTGAACACTAATGTTTTGAAAATTCTTCTCCTTTTAACCAGAAACATAATGTTAGATGGAAATAAATCATGATTAGATCAAACCCCCAGACAAAGCCAAAGGAGAGAGTTTGTTGTAGTGATATTATTTTTGAAAAATAAGGATGTTATAAGTTTGTTTCTTGGTTGGTTTGTTTTTAAATTACTGATGCTTTAAATCTAAGCTTCAGAAATGTGGAAGTGGATTCATTAGTAGCCTTTAGACTTACCCCAGACATGATCCCCCATAAGGACAAGTGACTGTGCATTGTATATGTATACAATGGACTAACTGTTAGACTAATGGGGGGCTGCAGGAGGTTTCTGGGGCCCCTTCATTAAACTAATGACAAACATTGATCTCTTATTACAGAGGATACATTTTCTCCTATATCCCTTTTACAACTCACTGGATTTTCTCCTTTTGAAAAGACTTTTCACTTGTGTTCTTTGAATTCTTAAGCGAATATAAGAGGAGAAAAAGACTTTTATTACCTATTAATTACCAATTCAGTTTTCTAATACTAATAGACAGCTGAGGTTCTTGTAACTGCAATGCTTCTTATAGTCCAGACATTTCAACTTCTCTGAGCTTGTGGACATGGAAATGTAAATTCATTTTCCATGCGGTTTGGATCTATAAGAACTACAAGCTGAGATATTTGCCATAATGTTGAAACAGCAAGCTGTAAGTTTTATTATTTATAGATCACCTTTTATGTATCTAAAACCAAGAATGCTGAGGATTCAGTGCATGGGTTTAGTATGTCATCTACTGCATGGGACAATTAAGTAAGAGACTTGATCTGATGGTCTCCAGGCTCTTTAAAGATCCTTTTTTGAGTATTTCCAGCTTACAGTCTCCCTCCTTGGTCCTGTATCTTTTGCCTCCTGAAGCCCAGTTTTATTATTTTTAATTAAAAATATAATTTTAAAATGTATTTAGCTATTATTATTTTCCTTCCTGAAGCCATGCATTGTCAAGGTCAGGACTCCTGTTGCTATCAGGTTGTAAGGAAAAAACATGCCTTCTATTTCTAAGAGCCATACCTGTCTCCTGATGATATACAGAAGGCTAAAATCTTAGGAGGCACAATTAATTAATCTCATGTAAGTTTCTTTCTGGCATCTGCAAAAATGAACCTCCAAATGCCCACATAGTATGAGACTCCAGTTCTTTGTTTTATTTGCAAATATTGGAAAGGATGTACCCTTCCTACAAGTCTACAGAAAAAGTGAATCCTGACTTATGAGCTTTATAGGCTACTTTCCCAATTCTTTTTCTTTCCTCAGGGAACACGCCTGCTGTCACAGCAGAGACACAACTCACCTTAAAACAGTCCCACATATTTCCTGTATCTCAATCAGATGGACCAGATGGTCCTTCCACTGAGTTTTGTTTGATAAATGAAAGGTGGCAAAATGAAAATCCAAATCATTCCTCCTTGCTACCTGAAGACCAGACCTAGGATGCCTCTACTTCTCATCCCCTGGCACTGCTTTAAAGGTCTTTTCCATCCAAGACACCAGAACTAGGAGGGGGTGATGGTAGTCATTTTACAGGATTTTTATGGCTGGGAAACCTCTGAGAAGCAAACAAATCAATATAATTTCAGAAGAGTTTGGATAACATTGCTTAATGGTGGGACTTACTAAATCGCGACCAGTGAAGGCACATGAGTACCCTACATGCTGTTTTTCTGCATGGCTCAAGACTTTTGTAAATTAAAGCGAGGTTAGAAGATCCCAAGAAGTCTGGCAGAGAGACTGTGAAACATTTTATAACATTTACATCATTGTCTTATGTTTTTCAAGGGAAATTACTCATAGTGCGATTTTTCTACTGTGAGCAGAAATCTACTCCCTCCTGCAGCACTGAATGCTAACTTGTAAAGAGGCAAGGATTAACTGGTGGTAGCAAGGTGAGAATTCCCAAAGTTTGTCCAGTGTCTCCCGATTTAAACTCTAACTGTCCTTTACTAAATGAGTATGAAACATGTTAATGTTTTGGGGATATCTGCAGTGAGAAGCTGAGATGGGACACTGAGTATACTTGTGTACGACTCATTTCTTTGCTTCAAAGAGGCTGCCAGATGTTTGCACTTTGAGCATTCTTTGTAACATAGTCTCCAAAAGGAAAAATCATATACCTGCTTTGCCAGTGAGTCCAGCTAGAAAGAATCATTTCAAAAGTTGCTTTGGGGATGGCAAAGCTCCAAAGTAAAGTTTTTGAGAAAGTTAAGATGCAAAAAAAATCAGAAGTTGTGGAGTGTGCAGAACACATCTGTAACAACAACAAAATGGGGCAAGCTGTCTTCCTGCAAGATATAGATCTAGTTGAATGAAAGTAAACTATAGGAAACAGAAACTAAAAAACATGCAAAAAAAAAAAAAAAATTACAGTAGGGAAATTTCCAAATTCAGAGTCCAAAAAAATTTTCCATTGCCACTATTTTCCAACAGTGTACATTTTGGTAATTGTGAAACACAATTTTATCTTTTAAAGAAGACATTGCCTATCAAATAAGCCTAAACTGCCACTGCAGAATTCAGTTTCAAGTTGTGACTACCGCATGATGCAACATGTTCCTTTTGCACTTAACAGTAGTAGTACTAGACTTGTCAGGAATGAGGGACTGGACCTTATATTGAAAGCAAGTGTCACACTAAGAGGTAAGATAAAGCCTATAGATGTTCTGCTGTGTTTCTTAGTGTTATGCTCTAGAAAGTGAGAGGAAACTGCTGTCACTGAAACTGCCAAGTCCTGTTGGGATTTGGCTGGCTGGGAAGTGAAGAATGCAAATAACTGAGAATAGGAGAGCGTTTTGAGAAATTGCAAATGCATCATGTTCAGAATATGTGCAATTTTTGCAAAAGCCAGATGCACAATCTGACACTGTCCCCAAACATGGGCCCTCTGACTGTCAGGGTGGTAAATGTGCTGCAAAGGCAGCTGTAGAGTATGTTCTGAGTAAAAAAAGGCCACATAGGGAGACCACCTTGCTGTACCTTAGTGCTGCTTTTTAATTTTCAGTTGAAACCACTCTAAAATAATTTGAACTTTGTATTTGTTATTATGTGGACTTTCCAAGCATGTAATTATTACATTCTGTTATTACAGTGGCAGAGTCTGCAGCAGTCCCTCATGCTGACATTTTAATCACTAGTACTTACTATTGCAAAACTTCTCATAGGCAGAACTAATTTGTAAAATCAAATGTTACATCATTTATGGTGTTTGACATCTTACATAATTAACTAATTTACTATACACCATAGGTCACTGATTTTTCAACGGGAAAAAAAAAAGTTATACTGAGACTTGCATCTATTATCTTCTTCCAGTGAATCATTCTGTTAGCTATAAGTGGTTTTTTAACCACTCATTTCCATGAGAGAAATTTTATTACTTAGATAAATGTGTCATGATCTTGAAGTCTGGTTATCAAGGTATTTCTCTTTTTAGATGTGCAATATTTGTTTTTGAATGCAGTTGAAGTAGTTAGCCCCTGAAACCTGTCTGACAAGAGGATGCTTTATATCTTCTCATTTCAGCCTTTAAAAATCAATATTCTTTTTCCATATGGATTTTAACCAGCTCACTGCATAACTTACCTTGCATAACAAGTTTTTCTTCTTAACATTATTAACAATAGAAGCAAAAAGGGAAGAGAAAAATATAATAGTGTTTTATGTCATCTATTGATTATGTAATATTGATGTAGCTGAATGACTGGATGGATTTTTCTAACTTTAATTGCAGGTTTAGTGTTTTGGAAGCAGAGCCATTTTCTACATGATAGGCATATAAATATTATGCATTGTGTTTTAATTCCGTCTACACTACAAAAAGATAGCTTGTTTACCCTCAAAGCTCATAAATTCTCCCTTTCAACTCATGCATAGTTAGTCAAATATAATCTGGCTGATTAAGGATCAGCTTACAGACGTAAGTGAAAACCATCAACAATGACAAAAGTAAAAGGGTCCCTACCTGTGCACTTACTAAGCAAGCTGTGGGTGTGATATGAACTAAGATAGACACAGAGGACATTTAAAAGCTTTGATCCTGATCTAAGATGATCTGAAACGAGAAGGAATCATAAAATCAAAGAGGATAACCAAGGACACTGAAAATGAGAAGGGGGCAGTATGGCAGAGGAGATGATGTGTTGAATGATGAATTGAAAGTCAAAATTGAAAGTGATTAACAGATCTTTTGAATGTAAAAGACTGAGTCAGATGGACCAGGCAGCCTGCAATAAGTATAGCAGAACCAAAGAGACAGAAGAGTGCAGACTAGAGGTATATAAGTAGATTGGAAAAAAATAAAGCCGCTGTTATCTTTCCTGTATATTTTCACATGTTTTTCTACACTTAGAAGGTATTCAGGTTTTGCCAGGGAGCACTACACTTTTCAGCTCCATAATTATGAACCACCAAAGTCTAAAGGCATTGCAATTGTGATTCAGAAAGGCTCTTGCCTGAGTATGTTAAGGTATCAAGAACTAAATGCATTCCAAAAAACATGTGCACACATTTTGCTGAATAGGTATCCATGTCATCACTTTAAAGACTTTTCTCCTATAGACTTTAACATGAAAGGCCAAGAGGCTTTAATTAGAGAGCTAGGAAAAGTTTTCATCCCATTGAATAATCATGAAGGTGGTGTGGCCTGACTCCAGGAACAATCTCAGCCAATTATGGAATCTGAGGGACACAACAGAAAAAGGCTGTGCTGTAGTTGTGGTTTCTGTCGTTATCTTCAGTAAAAAGAACATAAACTGTATGCAATGGGTACGGTTAAATATCATTCACTTCTTGCTTATGTGGCCAAGATCTTAAACAAGAAAAACACTTTCCCAGAAGGAAGGCATTTTTTTCCTCGTTGAAAACACCTCCCTTTCCAAGTTACTGTGGTGAAGATGGAGCATCAAGTGATTTATAATTTTTTTTCCCCTCAAAAGTAAAGCAATTTTCTAGGACTATATACAGGGTGGAAAGGAGTAGAAATTCTGTATACAGACAACATTTGGTTAAACCATTCCTCAGAAGCCCTACATTATGAGGATCCCTACATCATTTGTGACCTCATGGGAGAACAGCGTTAGAAAACAAAAAAGGGATTTTTCTTTTCTTTGTTTCTTTTTTCCCTTTCCCTCTCCTCTCCTATAATACTATATAGTATGCTGTGTTTTATTTTAAAAGTAGTGGAATGATGGAAGGAGGTCCACAAGTGACCTTGTTATGTCATTTAGCACATCCACGTCTCCCAAGGTAGAACTGGCTATGCCTAGACTACCTCAACAGATATTTGTACCTAAACATCTGAAGAGATGTTCTGACAACCTCTGACAACAAAGAGCCTATCACCTCACTGGACACATGGTACCAGTTCTTTGCTGTTCTGACTGGTGATGTCTCAGCTACATCTCACTTGATGCAATTTGAGATCATTACTTTTTGTCATAATCATAGAGGTCACTGAAAATCAAGGCTTTGTTGTTTGCTTGTTTCTCATGGCCGGTAGCATTTCCAAGGATTGTTATTACCGTATTTCCAAGTCACCTTTTCTCCAAGCTAAACAAACTAAATTCCGATGACTTCTGTCACTGGTCATGTATTTCTTCAAGCTCTGCTGACTGCTGTTACTCTCCATGACTCATGGCAGTTGTTTAATAGCCTTTTTATGTGTAGCCTATTTAAATTCAGTGCTGGAAAGCAGAGGCAATGCTTTGGTTTGATGATATCTCACCAAGGACGGCAGCTCTACATTTTGCCATTTAACTCTCCTCTCAGGGACCCAAACTCCCCATTTTCATAGACAATGGGAATGGCAAACTGATGAAGCTAGAGTCCTAATTAAGAGAATTATCTTTGAAAGCTGGATTCCAACTAGCATTTTCCCTGAAATGTAACAAAAGAAGTCTAAATTCTTTTCTCTAACAGACAGGGTGGGGTATTAATCATAGTTCTGACTTCTTAAGGAACCTTTCTTATTCCCTACAACAAATGACAGACTATGCAAACCTTTAACTTAAGCTGTTCTTTAACTAGACTCTTCTTTTCTAAGAAAGTTAATTCTTTAGCTAGAAAATAGGGGGATGGGTGGGGGTATTACTTTCTGCAACATATGAGTAATTTAGGAGCTTAATTATCTATGAATGGTTATTAGATTAGTTTTTTTGAAACCTACTTTTGAAAATTTGGCCCAGATCTAAATGACAATGTAAAAGCTGAAATAAAATGTTTATTTTTTAATGTATGTTTACATTGTTTAATATATGCTTACATATTTTAATGTATGTTTACCTCCTAATCCTTCTTTGTATGTCCTGCTCCAGTCTCAGTTTGCTTTGGTTTTATTAATTGATTCTTTTTTTGAGACTGATATTCCCCATCTTATTCCTCCTGACCATTAAAGCTATATTCATGTACATATTTTTTAAAAGTTGCAAATTGTCTCTGTTTCTCTTTTTCCAAACCAATAACATCCTATGGCTCAGATAAACAGTCCTTATGTAAGCTAGGAAGCAAAACAACTCCTGCAATCTCTTTTCCCTCATTATAGTCTGCCTCTGCAAGGACAGAAGGTGTAGCTGCTGGCCTCCACTGAGATTCATTGAGCACACCCTACTGCTAAATTTAAAAAAAAATGGCCATGCAGCAGTCATTAGCACTGCGGCTTGCATGGGGTATAACGCTCGATTACTAATGAGCTCTCTGTTGTGGCCTACACCTGATAACCTTCTCCTGGAGGTAAATGGGTGCAGTTCTGGAAATATTTCACTGCATGGATTATTCCCAAAGGACAGTATGGACATGGCTGCCCCAAGCTTGTCCTCCTCAACCTTGCCTTGTTTTCTGACATTATTCTAGCAGGCTTTGCACTACAAAATGCTTCCCACATGATACCACACCATTTGACAATACCCTCAGTTTCATGCGGTAAAACCATCAATATCGTGGGTTGTAATGCAGCCCAGATTGCTTCAGATGCTCTGAAATGGAACAAAAGCTGAAATCCAAAACTCCCCAAAACCTAATTATCAACAATTATCAACTCCTAGGGCCTCAGTTAGCAGATGATGTCC
>WTSP01024950.1:29425-65342 GCA_025331215.1 Actenoides lindsayi | reverse complement strand
CCTCCGCCGCTCCCGGATAGGCCCGGGCGGCTCCTGGCGGCGGCTGCCTGCCCCCCTCCCCAGGCTTCCGGCCGGTGGCTGTCCGGCGGGAGGGGAGGAGGGGGGCGGGCAGTAAAAAGCGACAAGTGCGCCGCTCGGGCCGTGGCCGTGCTGCCACCTGCCCCGGGCGGAGCGCTCGCTTCTCGCCGCCCCGGGCGCAGCCCGTTGGGCTGGGGCCGTCCCTCCGGGTGCCCGGGCGGGCGGCACCGCTGCCGCGGTGTTGAACGGCAGCGCCGCGCGTTCTGCGTTCGCTGCCATTGGACCCGGCGCGGGGCTCCCGTCGGCAACGCGGCGGCGGCGGTTGGCGGGCTCTGCCGCGCCGCGGGTCTCTCGCACCGCAGCTTCCCTCCGCTGCGTGACGGCTTTTCTCACGCGGGCAGAGCGATGTCGTCATCGGCTCGCCGCGGCTAACGGTGCTTGCCCTTCGGCACGAGAAACCCGGGCAGAACTCCATGCTGCGAGCGTTCTGTATGTAAATGGGGGTCTTGTTTGCTGCTGGGGGGGGGGGGGGCGGTTGGAGGATTCCCCTCCCTCTCCCCCCCCCCCCTTTTTTGTTTCAGTTTTTAAACCGATTTTTCCCACATCTGATTCTCTCCTTGCTTTTAGCACGTCTCAGGGCAACTTTGAGTGGTTTTGGCCACTGCTGTCTAGTTAGACGTTGCTTCTTAAACATAAGGTCTGCATATGAGTAGAGAAGTGAAATACTCGAAGCTGATTCGAACTTCAGCTTCCACAAATGTGCACGTTTTCCTTGAAATAGTGAGTTAGAAACCCTGTGCTATAATAGAACAGGCTTGTAGGTATGACCACAGGTAATAAATTGTGTGAAATTGTTCTCATAATAGACCATGATAGTGCTGAAAGAGTGTAGCTTTTGGCTACCGTAATTGCACATAATCACTTTGTAACCACGCACATCTTAGACTGACTTGATATTGTGAGTGGTGCTTATAGTAGAAGTAACTATAACAGTGCAATGTAAGAACTTTAAGTGTTGGAAAACAAACTGTGACTCAGTAGCTCTTCGTATGTGTAGAATTTTTGCTGAATGCATGGTGGTTGAGCATTTTTGAAGTTTTTTCTGGTATGTGTGATTTCTACCTCAAGTACCTTTAAAGTTACAGGATTTCTGTGTATTTTAAATGAGACTTGGAATTGCTTTGACAGTGCATTTCCTTCATGAGCTGATGTTGATGCCTATTCCACAGCATTGATGTGAACTCCCTTTATGATTGTATGTTCAATAGACATGTAAACATGCTGTATGTGTATATAGCTAGGATAAGCTGGAGGAAAATCACAACTTAGGATGTGATTTCTTTCTCCCCACTCCATGTATCTGATTTTTAAAAGAGATTTATATTGTATTTTAGATGCACGTGAAATAGCTGTTTTGGGGGATAGCTTTTTGTGTTATTGAGACTTAAGGTGTGCTCTATTGAAAAAGCAGGACAGCATTCTTGAAATAGAGAATATGAAGCTAATTTTTAACTGCTACTTTATTTTGTGTTCTAGACTATTGAGTAGTTCTGAGTGATGGTGGGGGAAGTGTTTCCTCCTCAAAGTAGAACTGAAAACCAGATCTTGTAACTTCACAGATTTCAAAACCTGTGGAGAACAGTTTTGTTATTTTTTTTTCCCCTCCAATTTAGCTTTTACACGAAGTTTTAAAGTGCAGATTTAAAGGATGGAAGTAGGTCTCTTGTGTTTCCTAGGTGTCGGGAACATTTGTCATGGAGTATAAATTGCCTGCCTCCTGAGCTTTGAGGTCGTTTCCCACATGTATGTGGCAGCTGTTTTGCACAGAGGAGTGTTTCCTCCTACAGTAACCCAGTCCTGACAAAATTACTGTCTCATTCAATACCTAATTCATGTAAAACTTGTGAGTTTGGGTTCATTTTCTGGAAAGAAATACTGTTTTCAAGGAGCTACCTCTAGTGATGGTGATTCACTCTTGTCTTTGGTTCCCACCAACTAGACATTCGATACAAGATTCAATCGTTTTTGTTTGTGTTTTATTCCATATATAATAAGGATCAAAATACAAACATCTGAATGTGGGAATGACGTTCTTTTGAGTTACCAGAAGCATTCATTTTAAGTTACCAGTTTGAGGAATATATAGACTGCTTGAAAAATGAAGAGGTTTATGATATTCTGTTAGTGTTGACAAAATGCTTAACCTGTGAGGCAGACATACAAATTGGAGTGGTGTATATGCAGATAAAGGTAACTTTTTTATTTCCCTAAGCAGTGATTAGGGTAATCATGACAAGATAAATCTTTTTTTCTTCAATTTAAATTATTTCTGTAATTTAGAAGATAGAGGTAGTTAAGGTTGCCTGATGCTTCACATTCACTCATTTAATCTTAGCTGCATAGCCTTTTGGGGGGAGTAAGTTTGTTTTCTCCCAAAGCTTATCCATTTGAAATGTTGTTTTTTTTCCTTTCTGTTGTTTGTCACTGCCTTCAGCAGACTTCTAGAAGTTCTTGGGGTTTGGGGGAGGGGCAAAAATCCCAACCACTCAAACAGTCTTTTTCAGTAAAGAAATACAGGGAACATGTGTTTTAACCTTTTTTTTCTTCTTTTTTTTTTTTTCCCTCCCTCCTTTCTTTCCCCCTTTTCATTTTTGTGAAATTTTGTACCTCTGGGAACTCTTCTTTCTGTCAAGAGCAAATGACTTCTGCCGTTGTTGTCAAGAGATGTGTTGTTTGCTCTTCTGCACGTTTTGCCAAGCGGTGTTTGTTAAGCAAATGATCTGAAGCATTGAGGCAATATCAGAATGAAAGAGCACTTGGAAATACCAAAGCAAGGAGTCTGTTGTGGCAAAGCATTATATGAAAATGCAATTTAAAGGTGTCATAGCCCCCGTGTCTATAAGGCCTAAATTATATACATACAGGCAGCCCTGATTTGATACGTACTGATTGCGCTCGATTTTATGGTACTTGTTATCTTTTAAGTTTTTAATGAGGAGAACTGTTACAAAAAGGATTTCTCATGAGACTCAATTATTTTCTTAGATTGTATTTGTATAATTTTAACGGGATTTCCTGTGGTTTTTTATTATTTATTTTTTTTTCTCCTCCAGAATGGTGAACACACAGAGAAGATTATCAGAACTGAGTAGAATTTGCATTTGATTTGAGAGCTTGCAAGGGTGCTCATCATGGAGAACCAGCAGATTGTCTTGGGTAGCCGGGATGGTGGGACCGTGTCTGGTGCAGCGCCTGCTTTTTTTGTCATCTTGAAACAGCAGCAGGGAAATGGTAAAGCTGACCAAGGAATCCTCGTTGCGAATCGTGATGCGTGTGCTCTGGCCAGCAGCGTATCAACTCAGATAGAATCCAAAGCCAGGACCTGCCTCCCAGCTGACTGTGTCTCGGGAGGCATTACCGTCACCCTGGATAACAACAGCATGTGGAACGAGTTCTACCATCGCAACACAGAGATGGTTCTGACGAAGCAAGGGAGGCGAATGTTTCCGTACTGCCGGTATTGGATTACAGGTCTGGATGCATGTCAGAGGTACATCCTAGTCATGGACATATCCCCTGTGGACAATTTCCGATACAAATGGAATGGCCGTTGGTGGGAGCCCAGTGGGAAGGCAGAGCCACATGTTCTCGGGCGAGTATTTATTCATCCAGAATCCCCTTCCACTGGCCAGTACTGGATGCACCAGCCGGTATCCTTCTACAAACTCAAACTTACCAACAATACCCTGGACCAGGAAGGTCACATAATCTTGCATTCTATGCACCGTTACCTGCCACGGCTTCACTTGGTGCCCGCAGACAAAGCCACGGAAGTCATTCAGCTCAATGGTCCTGATGTCCATACGTTTACGTTTCCACAGACGGAGTTCTTCGCAGTTACAGCCTACCAGAACATCCAGATTACCCAGCTGAAAATAGATTACAATCCTTTTGCTAAAGGTTTCAGAGATGATGGGTTGAATAGTCGACCACAGCGTGATGTGAAACAAAACTGCTGTAACTCAGGTTTGGAAAGAGGTGATGTTTTTAGTGCTGCTAGTTGTGGTCGCCCTGCTGAAGTTGATGCATTAGATTTACATCGTAGAAGTTTAGATTCTTCATACAGTGGTCAAAACCCATCAGACATTGATCTGGACAAAGGGTCCTTTAATACAGAAAGGGACTTCCTGGGTTTCCTGGACACTGACTTGTCTTCGGGTGATATGCCAAAGCTAAAACAAGAAGTCTCTGAAAGGTGGGTTAACGTTGTATTTTTAGCACAAATACTGGTTGACTGGGGTGTCAGTAAAACCATAAATAATAGTATTCTCCATATACAGATTTGCAGCTGAAGGTTGCCTGATCTGAAATGGAAGACCATACTTAGCGTAATTAACAGCTTTTCCTCGCTCAAAAAGACATGTGTTACTCTGGACTTCTTGATAATGTCTGAGGAGTCTAAGAGTTCAGTATTTTTTCCTGTGTTGCTTTAACTTCCTTTGCAAAGAAGTGTTGAGGGATTTCTCTTAACCCTTTTAGCGTTTTAGAAGACTAATTTTCAGAGTTTTGAACAGAGCACATGACATTCACCAAAGCATTGCCTTTCTTTCTAAGGTCATTCACTACAGTGCCCTGCTGTCTAGCTCTTCAATTTTCATTAGCGGGTGGGTGAGGATGTGTGGTGTGTACGGGTACTTAGGATGGGTATGTGTAGGGATTGCTACAAGGCAGTTGTAGTTGGCAGCTTGCCACTGTTTTGCCAATAACCGCTTGCGTGAATCCTTTTATTCCCCCGAGTAGTATGAGGTAGCCTGCCTCTTGGTAGTCAGTTGTCTCACGTTTGCTGTGAGGTAAGAATCTGCACCTAGGGAAGTACTTCAGAATAACTGTTATGCTGTTCACACCTTAATTTACTCTGTGGTGATTTGATGTCTACGTACTTATCCAGCATTGACTTTTTGAACCATTCTATTCATATCACACAAACAGCAGTAAAGCTATCTAGTGTATATTGAGAGCCTACCCATAGTATGGAACCTGTGAACCAGTAAGCGTTCATATTGGTAAAGCAAATCTGTCGGAACCTGTTATTTTACTGCATTTTCACTTAATTTCCAAAATCTAAGCAACAGGGTAGAGCATATTTAGTGAATAGTTTAGTGAATAGAGCAGATTTAGTGAATAGTTAATCTGTGTCAAGAGATGCTAGAAATACTTCAAACCTGAAGTGATTAAAAAAAAAAAGGAAGTTTTTCTCCTGCCATGTTTATTCTTGTCTGTGAATACCAGGCTTAATCTGCCAAAGTTAAGTGATAAAAAAAAGCCTTATGTAGATCAGTACAGCAAGAAATTACTTAACTGCAGGATGTCAGAATGTTGTTAAGGTGTAATTAGACATCAGTTCTTAAGAGTGGGGTCGGGGGAAGAAAGTTGTATTTATGACATAATTATACAGTTTGTTTCAAAGGCTGAATTACTGTACTACTACTGTGTGTTTTAGGGAGGACGGAGTAACTGAAAAACGTCAACGTTCTCCATTCTTTGAGACTTTATTGAGTTTAGTTGTAATAATTCCTAGGAATGCTAGAATTGTTTTGAGACTTGGAGTGCCCTAACCTTTCTTCTGTAGTATTTTCCAGTGTCAGTGTATTAGGAAGAAGAATGTCTTCTAGACTTATTAAAAATTCTTCAAAAATGTTATAAATTGTAGAGGAAACCCTTCTTGGAAGACTGAAAGTACACTGATTTCAGAGAGGATGGGCTTTCTTTAGTCCTAAGTATACAGCATGGAAAAATGTTTAGATAACTTTACATGTTGGAAGCAAACTAGTAAAAATCTGAAAATAATTACAGAAAGGTTTCTTTTGTCTTCAAAGTGATTTTTTTATTTACTTTTTTCCTCCTTGGGATCAGTTGCTCTTGAAAAAGTTTTAGCAAAATTTTATCGCCTGAAAAAGATCACTGAAGCAAATTACTTGGAGAACTGTTTGAACTGGACAGCTTGGGGCTTTTTGGTTTCCTTCTTTCCCAAGGAATAAAAATGATTCTAAGAGCTCAAGGACCTTCCTTATGAAGATGAGGCAAATTGGCAGGCTTAATTTCTTTTGGTCTAGAGCTTGTTAGATGCCTTCCTCGGTTTCACCTCCAAGACAGTTTATCTCTGATATGTGCTAAAAGCTGCACAGGCAGGGAGAGTCTGTAAAGGGTTTTTCTCTTCTAGGCTTGAAAGCATCTGTCATTTGAAGAATAAGTGTTACCACAGCCCTAGAACTACCCTCAAGCATTGTCAAGCTTTTCAGTTTTATGCTTTTGAAAACTATGCGAAGAAGTAAAATTCTTTATTGGAAAGAGACAAATTAATCTCATCCAAGAAATGGAAAAACCGTCATCTTATGTGCTGGAGTTTTTCAGAACATTAGTTGTCATTTTTCTTTCAGATCTCTTCAGTGTTTTCATGCAGATGAGATCTGTTCGTTAATATGTCAGCCTTTCAAGGGAAGTGTTGAGTGAGTGGCATTTTTCTTTATGAAACTAGACACATTAATGAAGACTGGACAGTTTTTTAATTTTTTTTCTGTCATAGGCAAGCTATTACTAGCAGTTGATAGGCACTATCTTGCCTTTCTGCAGGGTAGTGGTGTATGCTGAGCTTAGGTTTGTGTGAGTCAGAAGTTGGGAACTGCTGCCTCTCAGATAATGCTCACTAAAGGAAGGGGAGCTCTTTGTGGTGCAGTGTGTGATACTTCCCACCAATGCTCAATTTTTCTGAGAATGAAGCTATGTAAAGGGTTGTGTATACCTGAGAATAATTTCAATCTTGAGGTATTAGCACACTCTGGAAATAAAGGACTATTTTCTTTATGCAAGGTAGTGTGGTTTCTTTTCTGTGTCCTAGTACTATGTTTAGTGTCATCAGGTGTATTCTGAAGAAAATAAATGTTTAATTTGAGTTGTGGACACTTATGTAGGAATGCTTATGCCTGGAACTACTAAGATGTTGGGACCATGGAGGGAACCACAAACAAATTTTACTGGTTCTTAAGTGTATATTAAAGTGATCTACCAAAAAAAAAAATAAAAATCCCTATATCTCTGTACTTTCAATAAATGAACAACTAAATAGCTTTCTGGTTTTTAGTTTGCCAGAATGGAAGCCAGCAATTTCTTTGCTTTTAGTGTTTTATTGTGAGGGTACCAAATATATTACTTGGAGTATAAAGAAGTTTTCTTAAATACAAGACAAAGAAAGGGCTAGTTAAACCCCTCAGCTTAATCTGAGATGAGGTAAAAATGGTGAAAGTGTCTTGAGAGGACAGACTCGTGTGATTCATCTTCCCATAGAACATTGGAAGAGAAGTTTCTGTGACTGCTCATGTTGCACTTAACTCCAGAAACTAAGTGCCTCATTTGGCACAATGACTTCAGTGCTAAAAAGCAATTTTTTTTGTTTCAAAAGTTGATAATTGCATGTGCATTAAAAAATCTAGAAAGATGCTGCTCAGCATTTTGTCCAAATACTTGATCTTCTCATACCTAGGCATATATGGGTGATACCTCACTCTTATCAGTGGCTGGCTAATGGTTGCAATATGTAGAGTAAAATAACATTTGTGTCTAGAAATTTCATTTTTACAGAAAGGCTTCTTTGTTTAGAATACTCTCCAGGTCCCTAACAGAAAGGTAATCCTTAGCTTGAATATACATCTTGCAACAGATAAAGGAAAATGGTGAGAAAAGTCCAGGCTTTACTGGGCTTCCAACTGGAAACAGTAGAACTTGTGTGAGAAATTTGCTCCTGGCCAGCAAATTTATTAGGGTTTTTCTCTCTTTATTTTAGAGAATTTTAACCAAGAGGAGCAGATGACTCGCATCTTCTTAATAGCATTCACTTTAATTGTGGGCCTGCTCTACTGATTAACCTCCAGCTGTAGTGTGACAGGATTTTGGGTTGCCCGTGACCTATAACTGGGTTGTCTTAGAATTTTTTTCACCGTAAACTCACTGAAGAAGAAAGGCTTTTTAATCTTACATATTATATCCTTCATTAAATGAAAGCTAGAAACTAACAGAAAACTCATTGGCCAGAGAAGATAGACAAAACAGGACTGGTATGCCACTGTCCTGCTGTCTGCTATTCTCACAAAGCAGGGTTTTGCTTCAAGCTTGATTCTGGTTATGTAATATCCTTCTGAATTGTAGGAGGTTTTCTAGATATGCTCTGCCTTGCTCTTTGTAATTTTATATGTAAATATATAAGGCTGTGTCTTCACTGTCTGCTCCCTGTTTTAAAGCTGCACTCTTTCTTCATGAGGTGGAGGCTTCCAGCTCCACGTTGTGACTGTTGTGTAGACTCAGGGCATACTTAACGGAGAAAAGCTGGGACACACAAAGCAGAAGCAGCCTCTTCCTCCACATCTTCTCCTCCCTCAATCCCAGCTGGGGGTTCAGCTGAGCATAGTCATTCTTTAAAGTGGGGGGGTGGATGATAATAAAATACGCATTCACAATATAAAAAGCAATATTCCATTTATACATAATGTGTTGTTACTATAGTTATGCTGTTATAACATTTGAAATTATATTAGCAGTAATTAAAAATAACAAATACTGTTATTTTTAATACCATATCAATATCATACAGTTAACAATTAGAATAATAATTTAACAATTACAATTTATATATAGTGCCATATATATAAAAGGAGTATTGGTTTATTATCTGATGTGTATGCTAGTAAGTTCCAACTTATTTTCTGAGGTTCATTGTTGATACGAGGTTTTGGTTTCATATCTTAGCTGTTGCCTCTTATGGTGAATAACCAGAGTCTGATGTGCTTAACAAAACTGCTAACTGCAATTTTTGGACTAATGTGTATGTTCCTCAAAGAAGCCCATCACTGATGTGCACTGTTAGTCTTCAGTATCTAATGCATGGTTAGGTTGATATTCAGTATGATTTCAACATTCTTTAAGCGTTCGAACAATTTAATTTAGGAATTCAGGATGAATTAACTAAACTTTTAGTTAAGTCACGTAAACTGAGGTGTATTAAGTGCTCACTTGGCTTCTTATTTGCAAGCAGAGTGGGTTTAATGTGGTGACCTGAGAAATTACACAACAAACTAAGGCGACTTCTGAGCATTTAAAACACGATAGCTTAGTACGAGTTCATGCTGAATCTCAAATAGGAAAAAGTGCAAACGTCATCCTGATATTACTAGGGAAGGAAATGGTGCTGCTGCTTTCAGATAAGAAGTTGGATTGGTTTTGGGGATGGCAATTGTATTTTTCTGAGCACTTCTAAAAATGTAAGCTTGTAAATGACAGCTTATTTATCAGACTTGTGTCTTGGAGCATCTTGGAAGGGTTTTGTTTGGTTTGGGTTTTTTTTTGTTTTTCTTTGTTTACAGTGTGTAACCAAGGATTACAGGAGATGATGGGCTTTTGATAAAGGAAGAGATTGATAAAGATCTTGTGTTCTGTTTTGGTTTTGTCCCCTCTCTCCCACCCCAGTCCCATTGCCAGCAGTTACGAAAGCAGTTCCCATGTGGCATCTCCATTGGACCCAAATGGACAATTTAACGTCGTCGTTAAAGAGGAACCAGCAGACGACTATGACTACGAGTCAAATATTTGCACACAAGGAATTAATGTGAAACAGGAAGACACAGATGAAGAAACTGATGAGTACTCCAACACTGATGATGATGATCCTGTCCTACAAAAACACTTGCTGAGACGCAATGAAACAGATGGCATTGATGGAGAATTCAAGTCTAGAAAGCGTGTGCTAACCAGTCCTTCAGGTGTTGCCAAAGCAAAAATGCTAAAACTGGATAGTGGGAAGATGCCTGTGGTCTATTTGGAACCTTGTGCAGTCACAAAGAGCACAGTGAAGATATCTGAGCTGCCACAGACCATGTTCTCCTCTGGCAAGAAGGATAAATCCCCTTTCAGTGCAATACTGGATTCCTTGCCCGAGTGTTTTGAAAATCACAAAGACTCTTGCTCAGGCACAGCCACTGTAACTGAGGAGTTAGTTATGAAGAAACAATCTTCTGTGAGTAAAATGTCACAGAAATACTCTTCAATCAGAGAGACCCAGTGGGCTCTATCTAAATCACCTAATTTTAATCTCAGGGGCTCAGTAGGTTGTCACTTTTCAGCTAAAGAAATCTCTGGAAGAAAAAGGTCTGGCATACTGAAGAATCCTGTGTCCCTGAGAGGCTCTGGTAGCCATCAAAACACCCAGTCATCAGTTACAACTAAAAGAGGAAGGCCACGGAAACTGAAAATTTCCAAGGCTGGCCGACCACCTAAAGGCATAGGGAAAACTGTAATAACGAGCAAGAACACTTCTCTGGGGCCTGGAAGTATCCTTCCAGATGTCAAGCCAGACCTTGAAGATGTTGATGGAGTCCTCTTCGTGTCCTTTGCATCAAAGGTAAAACCTAACTGTTTTGACTAAAACTCAAAACCTTTTATATTGTCATGGGTTTAAGCCCTTTGTATTTAAAAGCTGAAGGTAATATTTTCTTTTAAACTGTTTTGAGTTTATGGTCTCTTTCCAAATCTGTTCTTATCTTGTCCCTATGTTAATCATAAAATTTTCGTACTTTTTAGCAACTTGGGGGAGATGGAATATAGTGGGATATAAGTCAGTGTTTTAAACTATCTTATACTTACTGAAGGCTCTCTATGTATGTAGGAAGCTCTTGACATTCACACTGTTGATAGAGCTGGAGGAGAAGAGTCGCAGAATCTTCAAGCTCCCTTGTTGACGACCAATGATCCAGGTATATTTTTGTAGTTTTCGTAAGTGGCTATTGCCTGCAATAGTGGAATTTGTAAAGATACCCAGGAAAATTAATCATTAAAGCCAGTGTTTGCATGGTAAATGTTTTTTACGTGTTATGCTTTTTTTTTATTTTGAGTAGATTGTCAAGCAAGAATACAAGTCCTTGAAAAGGAATTGATGGAAGAGCTGAAGACCTTGAGGCATAAACAAGTAATACATCCTAGCCTTCAGGAAGGTAAGCAGGCAGTTGCACCTGGTTGTATATTATACTTAATCATACTGTGTTGATAATTTCCTACTTGATGTCATACTGTGTATGCCCAGTACAGCTGGAGTCTGGTTTTTGGTTATTTTTTTCTCAAATGCAGGAAAGCGTACAGGTTTGTATGTGCGAACATGAGAGTATGAAATGAATTTGTGTGAAGCTCTCAGTTTCCCTTCTGCCACTTTCAGCAATGAGAGAATCTGTGGTGTCTGACCCAATTTTTATTTCTTAGACGCTTTAAAAGCAGTTTCAAGGAGGCCAATAAAGATGTTTTTATTTTAACATGTTTGTGTTGCAAGCTAGAAGAGGTGGAGGAGGCAAAAGATAAATCCTGAATCTCCAACAGCAGAGCAAGCAGTTGCATGTTACTGTATGCTTCCTGCAGAAGGTGCTCAGACTTCAGGCAATAACTTTTTTGTAGTGAACTAATTCTTGTAGAGAGCAGATGAAGATGATTTTACTTCTCCATAGAAAATAACTGGGTTTTTGGTAGTAGAGGAGCTAGAGGTTCAGAAATGTTTAACTAAGACATTTGCTATGTTTGAGTCTGTGTTTCTTTGAATCACTGTAAATCCAGGTTCACTAGCCACGTAAGAGGGCCAAGCCAAGGTACTTTTAGATTGTTATCTTTCATTTATATATAATATTATCCTGAGGTCAGATGGAAGGAAGTCAAGGATCAGTGCAGCAGAACAAGGTTCTCTCCTCTGATGATGCTGAAAGTCATCAGTCCAAAGACCGATGGCATTAACACGGGCATCAGAGCAGATGGTGAAGTTCATCTGAATGGAAGGGTCGTACCTCGTGCTCTTTAGGTTCTGGCCCTGAATTTTTCAAACATATAACTGTAATGCTGTAGGGACTGAGACTGCAGATACTCATTTTTGACTATGGTACAAGTTATTTTAGGTCCTCTCAGAGAAAGAACCCTGGATTATCTAGAATGGTTTATGTACAAGGTGTGATGAGAACTAGCCTGTCATTTTTTGCGGTCATTTGAAGAGATGTGGTTTTGTCTTGCTCACCTTCTATCTTTACCTTTGGAAAGCATTCACGAGAAGACTAGTAGAGAGCTCTTCAAACTCTGTGCTGGATGGGGTGGGAGTGAAACAAGTTAACCCATCTGCAGCCAGGTTGTACCTCAGTGGAATAGCATCAGCGGTGACAGTTGTATCATGGATGTCTAAACACAGTTTTCCCCTCACATGATTTCAGAAGTGGCCCTATTTTCTGATGACCTCACTGGCCAAACCTGCCCTCACAGGTCTGTGTGTGTTGTATTTCAAAAATGGTGGTAAAATCCCATTTATGGTCAGCTGCTGGCAATGCTAGACACACCAGTAAGCAAATGTTACAGCAATGTTTAGGCTTTTTAGGATTGTATTGTGGGCTTCCTAGATGTTATCTTTACCCAAGAGAAGTATAATAAAGTTATGGTATGTTGGCAACCACAACACTAGTGAGGGCTGTCTTACTCATGAGGTGATCCTGCAAATTGGGAATGTGTAAAACCCATGTACTTTTCCTCCAGCTTCTAAATGAGCGATGAGGAAGTGTGTGGTACTTTCTGAGGGTGTTGCAGTTCACAGGTACTACAAAATGAACAAGAAAAGTTGAGCATCAGGCTAGGAAAAGGAGATCTGAAGGATTTCGACTTTATTGAATGCTTGTGGCTGTCGTTTCCAGGGTAGGGTGGTAGTCTGCTGAGCCTGTTAAATGGTGAAATTGTAATTCAGCAATGAAGAGAACAACCCTCACCTGTCTAATTTTTAATTCTAAGTAGAATCCTGGAGCTTAGTGCAGCCTTATTAACCTTCTTGATTCTGATACATGTTCTCCAAAACTTCTTGGCTACAGATCATTACAAATAACCTCGTTTACCTACTACAGAACATGTGAAGGGACATGGCACCTTTCTGCATGGCAGATGTGAAAGGCATGTTTCTAAATGCGCTTTCAGTTATAGACATTTACTGGCTTTCTTGTCCTCACTGAGGCATAGGAAATGGACATAGCAGTTTTGATATCAACTCTGGTTTTGATTTTGTACAATGAGAAGCTTAAGTTTCTTTCTGAGGTTGATGATTTGTTGGAGGTGTACCTGAAGCCCACAGTTGCTGCTGATTTGTGAAGTTAAGGTTATTGAGGCTATCTAGATCTTGGAGGCACCAGGACTGCAGGAAAATGTTTCAGAAAGAAGGGAATTCAGATTAAGCTTGTTAGAAGGAAATATCCTGTGGGAGTACTGCAGTGCTATGGGATGTTTGTTTTAGCTGAGCTAAGCTGTCATATTCCTGCAAATGAAAGGCATTGTTGTCATGAATTGTATTTCAGATTTAGCAGCCCCATCTGATGGGAAGGAGACAGTTCTTTATTTTTTTTGTTATTTGCTACTATTTGAGTACAGCAGCTGAGATTTAACAATACTCTGGAGGTGATAGAAATTAATACAAGTGATTGTTCACCTGTCAGGTATGGTGATGTCTGTACTGACATAATACCATTACAATTGGTTCTCTTTTGGCTGTCTGCATTCATTCCATGTTGCACTTGTTGGAGTCATCCTCTTGTTTTTTGCCTGTGTATTGTTTACTTCAGGATCTTAAACTGAACTAATAGATTTTGTGTATGGGTGATGCTCTTATTTTTTTGTTTGTGTGTTAAACAAAGCTATGCTTGTTTTTGAAGGTGACAGAATAATTCAAATGGAGTGTCAAGCAAAATAAACTGTGTACTCTTTCAATTTTATTTTAAATGGAGTTTGTAAAGAAGTGGATGGCATGGTGACATTTTGCAGTTGACATGTTTTTATATAAAATGCTAGATTGACTTGTTTGCTGCTCACTTTCCCTATGTAGATTTGAAAACTACATCTCACTAGACTGTCTTTGATAACACAATCTGTTTAAAAACCATGTCTGAGATTTGTTACATGTTCGTTCTTTTCAGGCTGCCAGTAATCAGGTCACTGTGTTGCCACTTAAGAACATAAACGCGTACCACCAATACAAGGGTTATACTGTGTGCGCAAATACTACTTTGTGTCACGTGTCTTGTCAAGTACACTTTCGATTTCAAAACTCACACATTTAATATATAAATTTCAGACTTTGCTTCAGAAGCAACATTGTAGGTTTCTGTGGCTGAAAACCAAAATAGATGTTCTCAACTCCAGACTGAACCGAGATTGATTGACAAGAGTTATTTCTTGAATTGAGTGTAACAATGTTTTCTGAAAAAGCTACCAAATCAGATTTACTAGCTTCTGTTTTCTCTCAGTATTTCTGTGTCTATATTTGTTTTGCCATGGATAAAGATAGCTTTTGTGACCAAGTAAAGTCTTTCAGTTTCAGTATTTTGGGGGAGTTGATGAAGGAAGTTGTTACAGGCAGTTAAGCATTTGTTTAGTTTATTTATACCCATTTTTTGAGTGTTTTATTGCCAAGTGCTAAGACTGGGAGAATAAAAAAGTCCTATTTAGAATTGGATCATTTGATGAAGTAGTCCTGAGACAGCCGTCTGAAAACAACTGATTAATTTCCAACTACACACACACTACTTCAGAACTAACTGTGATTTGCTCTTGTCTCATTGCTGGTTGAAACTGAAGTATGTGTGTGGTACATGTTCTTGCACAAGAATAGCTTTCAGTAGAGCAGGAAGTGTGTAAGCACCACTGTCAGGATTGATAATTTATATAGTGATATGAAATGTCATAGTCGGCTGTACTGGGTTCAGGTTGCAACTCTAGCCTTTAAGGATGTGAATGGTGTTAACTTCTTCAAAAAAGAAGAATAAACCCCCCCCTTTTTATTGTGGGAATTACTACAACACTGGCACTTTGGTTAATAAATTTTAATGGAAACTGTAGTAGTAATGCAGAATCTATGAAAAGCAATTCCATTTTTTTTTCTCAGTTTCTCAGTCCCTAAAATACTCTCCAATTCATATCTGCTGCAAATCCAGTGTAACATTTATAGGCCCTAATGCTCTTGTTCAAGTCTCTTAAAACGGTGATTGAATGCTAGAAAAGCCTGTATGTATCTTAGTTTACTTTTTTAGTAAATATCTTGACTTTTCCCCTAACATCTTGCTGCCTTGAGACAGTTATTGATACTTGCCTCTTTTGTAGTGGGACTGAAGTTGAACTCTGTGGACCCAACTATGAGCATTGACTTGAAATACTTGGGTGTGCAGCTTCCTCTTTCCTACTCAAATTACTCTTTGTGGAGCTATCCAGGAACCAATCCCAACTCTCCAGGTTGGTAGAATATGAATTTGCTGAAATCTCAAGTATTACCTTTTTGATCAGAAGGAGAGAATGCCCTATTAGTTGAACTTGATATCTTAAAGAGGTTAAAGTGGTATTAAAATGATAAAATGCGAGAACTTCCTTAGAGCTTTATGCAGTGATTGGTCAAGGAGTCCTGAGTGATTCTGGGCAGATTTTCAGTCTTCTCTTTTAGTGATGGTTATGATTCAATAATATAAAATAAACTAGACAGATAATACTGGCATGTTCTGATTATTGGAACTTAATTTTCTAAATGTAAATACACACATTAACTATTCAAGCTGTTCAGAAAAAGGCTAAGCAATCTAAATTTCCCTGATGTTGCTCACATGCAAAACAAAAATCGTTGTCTTTCAGAGACATGAGTATCAGAACTTCCCAGAAGAGCTTGAGGCTTCACTCAGGGACTAATGTATAACTTCATGATAATTATTTATTATGAAAGTGCTGACCGATTTTGCTTTTTAAAACTTACTTGGTATCCAAACAAGTGCATTTCATGTTATACTGTGACTATGATGCTAATAGATACTGGTTTTAATAGTGAACTAGTTGAACAAAGTACAGGGGTCCTTATTTTTCTACTACTTACCTCTTTCTCTTCCTTAAATATTCTGATTGCTGTGTCTTTCTTAACTTGCTGCTTTTGAGGGCTGGTAAAGAGGCAGATGTTGTGTCTCAGCTTTGTTCACGTTGCAGAAGAGGCAGATTCAATTCAGAAGACCCCAATTAGCTCAGTATTAAATGCAATTATTTTTAGCCTAGCAATACATAAACCAGCCACACAGATCTCTGTTAGTACTAATCTTTGCATCCAACTTAGCTCCCAGAGCTGATGGATGACTTGACAAAGATATAGCTGTGTAGCTTTTGTGATTATTCCCTGTCTCTACCTCTGATTGATACTCAGCTGAATTTGTCAGAAAGCAAACATTAAATGAAGTTTCCACAGGTCTTATAAAAATCATTGACCTTCCTTGCTGAGAGTGGCTGTAGTATCAGCTCAAAACCTCCTGTTCCATTTTAGCCTACCTGACCAACTGATTGGGAAAAAAAAAAAAGGTAAAAATCAAGTTTCTTTATTCAGCCTTTTATTACTGTTCATCAATCCCTGAAAACAAGTAAGCAGAATTTGCTAGGACATGGATACAATCAAGCTTGGCTCATAAATGACGCTAATTTTCTTTTTTTCCAGATACTGGATTTCCTTTTGTTTCCAGGACGGGAAAGACAAATGATTTCACAAAAATCAAAGGCTGGCGAGGGAAGCTTCATGGTGCTTCTAGAAATGAAGGTAGGAAAAAAAAAAAAATCTTAAAAAAAAAAATCAGTGTACATATTTCCAAAACAAGGCCTTTTTCGTGACCTTCCATAGATCTTGCAATTTGGCAATTCTATGAGTGTTAATGACTTTTTTTTTTTATGTTGAAACTGTTATGAATAAATAAGGTTTTGTTAGTCCCTCCGTGGTCAGAATGGAGGTTTATAAGGGAAGGGAGAAACTTACTCTGAGTAAGATAAAATTACATGTATTCTTTTTTACACAGAATGCTTGAGAGAAGATCAAAGCTGTAATAGTTTTGGGGTTGTTCATCAGTTTTGAGTTTACTTGCAAGTATGGTAATTCTAGAATTCTGTTGCCCCAGGGACCCTAATGAACCAGAGTAATTTTCAATTATACCCGTGTAGGTATTCCTTACGTACTTGACTGCTTTGCCCTGCCTCAGAGAGAAATGGATATTGGGCAATTTGCCAGTTTTTACTTTAAATATTTATGTTGCATCTTCTGCACTTTCATACAATGTCATGCTGGGGTATTCCAGATGTTCTGTGGTGTACCAGGTATGCTAGTTGTTCAGGACAAAGTAAATTGCATAGAAGCACTGCCTCTTGAAGGCTTACTGGTTTTGTGAACAAATACCCATGTAAAATCTCCACAAAAACAGTTGTTCAGACATCTGGTTGTGATTCAGAGTGGATTGTATTTGGCATGCCTGTGTTGTACTCTTCTAAAAGAATTGTATATATTTCTTGAGAGGTACTTACATCTTCTGTATTGTTTAATTATTGTAAGATTTGTCAGTATGTTTTTCCAGGAGCTAGTTAAAATGCTCTTTATTTATGTAGGTGGCAGTTCGGAAGGTTCCTTGAAGAATCGCTCAGCATTCTGTAGTGACAAGCTGGATGAGTACCTGGAAAATGAAGGGAAATTGATGGAAACAAGTATGGGATTCTCTTCCAGCACTCCCACCTCTCCTGTGGTGTATCAGCTTCCCACAAAGAGCACTAGCTATGTGCGAACGCTTGACAGTGTTCTAAAGAAGCAGTCTACAATAATTCCCTCAACATCTTACACGTTCAAGCCTGTTGCTCTGTCATCTACCTCTAGGAAGACCAAGACTCAAACCAGACAGACATCTTCAAACAGTAGAGTAAAATCATCGTACAAGCCTATACTGCCTTCGCCTTTTTCTGGCAGGCAGAAGCAGAACTCTTCAGCATCAGGAGAGAAGGCCGCTAAGTCTGTCTCAAATAGCAGCCTGACTAACCAAGCAGATAGTTTTGTGGTGCCAGCTCTGGATGAAAACGTACTTCCAAAACAGATTAACTTGCGCCAAGGAACACAACAGCATCAGGGAGCTCGTCCGCCGGGTCTGTCTAAATCTCAAGTGAAGTTAATGGACTTGGAAGACTGTGCTTTGTGGGATGGCAAACCACGGACCTATATTACAGAAGAACGAGCAGACATCTCTCTGGCAACCCTGCTTACAGCTCAGGTACATCTGTAATAGTTTATTTCCTTTCTGTACTGTTGCTTTTTCCAATCTGTCCGCTTACTTCTGTTGCATATAGATGCATAAAATAAGACTGAAGCTTCTAAGGAAGCATGATAACACATGACATTCCTTTGTGGTGTAGCTTTTGCAGTGAAAGTTGAGAGGTGCTGAAGTGTATGTGAAAAAACTTAATCGTGATAACTGTGTTGATACAAATCATTAGCAATTTGTGTTATTTCAAATTCTTACCATTATACATTCAGTTAATACCAAATAATTGCTATTCAGTAGCTGGATTTCCTTACTATTTTAACTTTTTTCAGTTGAACTAACTGCAAAAAAAATAAATCCTTGTCATGTAACTTGGTTGTCACATGATAACCTCTTTTGCTTTTTTCACATCTTTACTTATAACCACAATGGTTTAGCTGTCTCAGATTGCCTCTCCAAAGACTTCAAATGCAAACTCTTCTCTGTTCTGTTCTAGTTATTTTTGTTGTTGTTGTTGTTGTTTTTGTTTGTTTGTTTTTTGTTGTTGTTTTTCAGTATAGATGACAAATTTTCATATGTAAACCATATACTTAGAGGGGTTATTCTAAATGAACTTTGAATAGCAATTTTGCATATGCTTGATGGAATCTTACTAATACTTCCTCTCACTAAAATTTGAAGTGTGTACTTCTTTAAAACTCTTCTTAGGCTTCTCTCAAAAACAAACCTATCCACAAAATAATAAGACGACGAGCACCTCCTTGCAATAAGGATTTCTGCCGACTGGGGTGTATATGTGCCAGTTTAGCCCTGGAGAAACGTCAGCCTACCCACTGCCGCAGGCCGGACTGTATGTTTGGTTGTACTTGCTTGAAGAGAAAAGTGTTGCTGGTGAAGGGAGGATCAAAACATAAGAAAATAATGAAAAAGGCTGTGCGTGGAAATCTTGTGCTCTATGGAACACAAGAAGAACGGCAAGAGGATGAAGGTGTGGAAGAAGAGGGTGATGGGGAGGAAGATGACCTGAAGCAGAAAGATAAGAAGAAGAGAAAAAGGGTGGAATACAGTGAGTATTGCTGGGTGAAAGTGATTACTCACAGCTTGGCAGAAACCACTTATCTTGGTGGGCATTTTTATTAGGATGTAGTGGTGATGCTATTTCGAATCTGGAAATTGAGAGTGAATTCCAAGAGATCTGCTTTTATATAGCCGACTAGCAGGAAATAACATCTGGTTTTTTAAGCTCTTCTTTATCTGATGAGCATTTTGGGCATTACTTAGTTGTTTTTTGCAATTGAATAGCTTGAGTTTCTTTTTGGTAATTTAAGCTTTTTTTCAACTCTTTAAGTACCCAAGGCTAAGAATATGAGATAATTACCACTATCACTATTGGTCATCTTCACTGTCATAGTGCTGTTTTCTTTCCCACCTATCAAATGAGGATCTAGAGCTGTATTTTCAGTTGCTGTATGTAGCTGCGTAGTTCATTGACTTCAGCAGAAATACAGTGACATATGGTAACTTCAGATCTGGCCTGAGGTATGCTCACAAAATCAGACTGGTAAATGACCACGAGTTTACACTTGTGGCTTCTTGCTAGTAGTACTTTTAGCAATAGCTGAGAAAACGAACATAGTGTTGTCTGGTGTTCCACTGGAATAAATTAATTCTTTCATAGAGCTGTAGTATAAAGTCTGGGTTTTGGGGGTGTTTAACTGTGTATATCATTTTTAATTATACAGCATCAATGAAGATCATTAATTCTTCTGTGTTTTTCTGTATCTGCTATCACAGTGCAAGTGAGGAAAAAATGATTAGTGTAGAATCATTTTATTTTAATTTCTTCTTTTTTGTGGACAAATCCCAGTCACTTTTGGCTAGAAACTGAGAAAAGAAAAACAATCAGTAGTATTCTCTTAAAGTATACAGTAGTGATTGCTGCATGGATAGACCTCAAGCTCAAACAAAAAATTCTGTTACTGCTGTGTTAGATGGTGTTTCATTTGTAAGTTTTTTGTTTTCCTCTTTTTTTCAGCTATCTGTGATTCGGAGCCAGAACAGCCTGTTAGGAATTGTCCATTGTGGGTGAAAGTAGAAGGTGAAATAGATCCAGAGCCAATTTACATCCCAACACCATCTGTTATTGAACCGGTTAAATCTGCGGTATTGCCCAACCCAGAAATCTTGCCTTCTAGTAAGCACAGATCTTCTGGTGGACTCAGGCCAGGCAGAGTGTATACTCCGAAACCCAATCCAGTGGTAAGAAAATCAGAGATGCATTTGGTTTTCTTTGTATTGGAAGTTAAAACAAACACTGCCAAAAGCTTCTGTGCTAGGCCATTTCATATTGATTTTGCAATGAAAGCCTAAGATTGACTGCCCATAGGTGTGTTGGTGAGCTTGGATGAATTGAATGTATATAAATCTTTGTTTTGTCTTCTGTTGAGAATTTACCATAGCAATACACAGGTAGTGAAAGGTGATTATGATTCACTAATAGCCTCATTTAAAAAATGCAATAATACATGCTAACTTTGGCAAGATGATTGCTTATCCTGTAATGTTTAAGTTATTAGCTGCATAATGTAGCCTATTGAAGTAATTAATTACTTACAGGAAAAAAAAAGTTGGATACACACAGTGTTCAGTGTACTTCTGGAGTCTTTGGTTTTTGTTCTTTTTTGAAGTTTCCCTGCCAATACTGGAAGAACCTGCCTTAGTCTCTCCCCTGACACCATAGTATTGAACAAAGCAACAACAGCAGTAGAGTTGAGTCTAGTTACATTTAAAGAACAAACATACCAGAGTTGCTATTTAATGTATACTAGATAATGTTAAACAGTGCATGACACTGAGCACTCATTGCCCCATTTAGAAGAGTATCTGAACAGGTTCAGATCTGGGGGGCTGGTAGTGATGTTCTGTTTGCCTCCAGACCTTGAAATGTAATTTGGAAGCAAGGTGTAGACTGTGCTATGTGATACGAAGGGGGCAGATTCAGGTTTAGATGCCAGGCCTTTCTTTTGACATTTACTATTGAAGCATTAATATCAATGTGTTAGATAGCAAAACTGTTTGATTAATGTGCATCTAGAATGAGGAGGTTTTCTTCTCTCTTTTTTTTTTTTGTCTCATAGATTCGAGAGGAGGACAAGGATCCTGTCTACTTGTACTTTGAAAGTATGATGACTTGTGCAAGGGTCCGAGCATATGAACACAGGAGAGAGGAGAAAAAGCAACAAAAAGAGAAAAGTGATTCACAGAGCTCCAGTATAAAGGTAAGAAGTCACAGTGTTAACTAGCATGTATCATAAAACAGGCAGATACACTGAAAACGTTGAAGTAATATTTTCCCCAGAAACTCCCGTGCAACATGAGGGCTTGACTTAACATTTGATGGTGATAGGGCTGTGGAGCCTGGAGCCTAAATCACCTGGCAGTGCTGGTAAACTTACCCCGTTACTGGGATAGAAATTGTCTTGTCGATGGAAATTCTTGGCTGATAGCTTCATTATCATGTAAGGCTTAAATATTCATTGTTGAAAGAGCTGTTCTAAGATAAAAATTGTAATGTTGTCAGTGCTAGCATATGTTTTATGATTTAGGGTGTCAATATGATGACCTGGTTTATTTTGTGATTGATTGCTTTGTTTGGTTTTTTTGTTGTTGTTGTTTTTGTTGTTTAGAAGAGATACACAAGGTGAATATTGTTCTTACATTTTTTTACTCCCACAGGAGCATGAATCAGAGCTTCAGTCTTCTGAGAAAGCAGCCTGTGAGGTAGACAAAGACGCTGATAAATCAAAAGGTAAGAACTGAATCCTGAGTATAATTCAACCTCTTGGTAGTTCCACATTTGTGGGAGCATTGTGTTGGCCTTATTTTTTTTAAAAGTTGCAGCTATTTATGAAAAAGCCCATTTGCTGGGGGAATTATTACCATTACAAATAAAAATCTTATGATGTGCTTACAGTTTCCTGTTTCCTCAAGCAGTTGTGTGTGTCATGCGGGAGATAACAGCAGACTAAATACCCAGTACTTAATGGTTAAAATAAACAGTATTGCAGTAGCCTGTTTAGCAATTGTCTTCAAGAGTGATAATTAGATACTTGGGAAGGAATGGAGAGCACTGTTTTGGGTTTGTCTGGGTTTGTTGGGTTTTTTTCCCCTCTGTTGTGGTTTTTTTTTTTCTTACTATTACTTTTTAATTTCTGAAGAATTGATAAATATCCAAGTGGTACTGTGAGGATGGGATCCTCATCCTCTCCACTTAGAACCATATGGGACAAAGAAGTGCCTATACTTGGAGTTTGATGTTGAATTCTTTTAGTTCAAGTTGAAAGGTTGAATTAAGTTTTGCTACACTACATATACTGGGTTCAAGCTTCTAGTTCATAAAGAAGTAGGATAGATGTCTGTTCTCTGGTCTGAAGTGGCCCACATCATGTTACGAACTTTAAAATGAGACATACACCAGAGGTATTGTGTCATCCACTAATGCAATATAGCTGCCTTTTTGAGCTGATTTTTTTTTTTCCACTGTTTAATGTATACAACAGCATACTCTACTTTTAAGGATGAGAACGGAAAAATTAAAACAACTAGTTGAAAATGCTGGTGAATTGGTAGGTGAAATTAAAACAGCCAGGACACAGGGCTTAACATCCTTACAGTTTTGCAAAAAGTGACACTGGATCTGTAATGACACCAAAAGGCCATGCTTCTGTCATACATCTTCTGCAAAAGACAGTTCTGCTAGCGGCATGCTTGCCCCTCATGCCAGTATAGGACACTGGTCCTTTTCTGACTCCAAGAGAAAAGTGCTGTCTCTTGAATAACCAGCGATGCTTTCTACTGCATGTTGGTGTTGCTTGGAGATCTTTCATCCGTGTACTGAAACAACCCAGCTATGTTTAGCTTGTGATGCAATGGGATACAACCGGAGATGATGTGGCTGCGGGGAATGAACTGTGAGAATTAGTTACGTTAGTTTTGCGGTGAGTTTTTGTTTGCTCGTGAAGCACTGCAAGGGGAAGCGATGCTTTGAACAGTTCTTTTGTTTGTGGTTGCCCTGCAGCTGAGACAAGGGTGGAGGTGTGGGCAGAATAAAACTGTTTGAATATCCAGGTGATTAAAATGCCATAGTATTGCAGAAACCTATTTCAATTCTTTCTCAGAGAAAAGCTGGTGGTCTTCCCGTAGTGAGGGGGACTCTTCCTCCACCTCCTGTGTTCATCACACCACTCCAGGTGGACCAACCAAACTTATCGAGATTATCTCTGACTGCAACTTGGAGGAAGATCACAATAAGATCTTGACCATGTTATCACAGCATATCAACAGTAACGCGCCACAGTGCCTCAAAGTGGGTAGCTTCATTATTGAATTGGCTTCGGAACACAAGGCCAAGGATGAGAACCACCCTCCTGTCTACTCCTCCAGAGTGAAAATTTCAGTGCCATCCTGCCAGGACAAGGATGAGAAGCCTGAGATACCTGTCTTGGAGACTCCTGATAGCGCAGTGCCGTCATGCAAAACCCCAGAAAATCTAAAGTGCTCGCGGGCAGACACATTGGACAAACTGCAGGAGAAGTTGCATGGGGGCAAAGGCTTGCCTTTTTATGCAGGGGTTTCTCCTGCAGGAAAGCTGGTCGTCTACAAACGCAAAGCTAATATGAGCCCCTCGGGCTTGATTCAGGTGGGTCCCTCTGCCTTTACTGTGGAGATCAGATTCAGTTTCATCCAGTATCCCGGAACTCCTTGGAAGGGAGAACACTCTTGGCTTTATCTGCCTAGTCTTTTGCCTGTCCAGACCAGAATTCTTAGTATCTAGCGGCATTCCTGCCTCTCCATAAACTGTTCCCTTTAGAGAGTGACTCAATAACAGGAAATCTGATTGGAGGTGTGAAATCTGATGTTTTAGCATGTCCTTTTGGCTGTCTGGGGCTTGGTGGCCCAAGTACGGAATCTCTCTCAACATCTTATTGGTGCTTTAGAACTCCCTCCAGATTCATTTGACAGATAATACTTGTAAATAAATGGCTGTTAGAGGCCCAAGAAGAATATTTTCTGAGGACGTGTACACTGGGACAAAACTTCAAAATTCAACTGTAAACACTACATTGCTTTTTGCTACAGCTTACTGTTAATCTTCACTAATAGCCCTTGCAGAGTATATGTTGTTCATCAAGAGACTTCATAATGCTAAGTTCAAAGCGAGTCCTTTCCCTGCAGTTTCATGCTGCCAACTTGGTATTGTGAATTGGTGGTAGGAACTGTAGGGCTAGGATGAAGATCTTTTTCAATCAGAGATATTTGTGATTATAGTAATACCACTTTCAGGGAAGGCGTGAATTAGAAAATGAGAGAAAAATTTATTTTCATGACACTCTGCAGATATAGCACCCTCCAAGAGAAACTAGCGGGGAGAAAAAATATAGGGCAGTATTTATTATTTTTGATAAAAGTTGATCTATAAAGAGTCAAGACCTTATTTAGTAGCGTGTTAAATGTATTTGGCTTTTAGAAGCTATTATCAAACAGTCTGAAATTAAAATGCAACACTACCAAAACTTCCTATTGACCAGTAGGCATAAAGCCTGGCATTCAGAAAGATGTTCTGTTTTTTCTCTCCCATGCAGTCAGCTACCACTATGATTCTGAATTTGAAGTTAGTCAACTCATTATGCTTCAGTTACAGTATTGAATGACAGTACAGATAAGAAAAAAGCTGATAAAGTTTTTACAAGCTCTTGAGAGTTTTGTCACAGTGTATACTCCATAAGTATTCTTTCTTTTGTGATGCTAGGTGTTAATTAGGTCTGAGAATTTTATCCAAAACTGTCCTTGAATTTGGGAATCCATTTTTATTCAGGACTGTAGCATAAGTAAGGGACAGGAAGAATAAGTGCTAGCTTCACTCTGTCTAGTTTCAGTGATTTCACATGCTCCTTTGGACTCTGTGGTTCTATGTGAGAGTCTGAGTACTATTTAAAATACATATTATAAAGATATAACAGGGTGGTTTGAAGTTCTCCTGGGCAGTAAGGAAATTAGGAGTTCCCATTCTGAATTGCAATGGTTTTTTTTGAAAAGGACACTTAGAAGTCCCATGGAATGAAACACCTCTCCAGAGGTGGTGAATTAGCATTCTTTTCACAAAATTTCCCTTTTCCACTTTTTTCAGGTTAATGATAAAAGATATCCTCAGGCCAAACTGCTTTTGGGACAGATGGGGGCATTACATCCTGCCAATCGGCTAGCAGCTTATATCACAGGCAGGCTGCGACCCACAGTACTTGATATCTCAACCCTCAGTACTGTGATCACCAAGGTAGCATCCAGTGCTAACCCAGCTGCTTCTGGGACACCATCAGTCCAGGTGCCCACAACATCAACTCCCAAAACTACATCTTCCACCAGTACTACTTCAACCCCCACTGTGACGACTCAGAAAACCCATGTCCCAGCACAGAGACAGATAGGTAGGTTGGAACTTATTACTGTGTTTTAAATTGCGTGAAGCTGAAGTCAAAAGTGAGTGTACAGCATTGCTGTTGATTTCTGTGCATGCTGCCTTTGGCTGCATTGCCTGCCTAAACTGCCTCTGCAATAAATAACCTCTTTAAAGCAGAAAGTTTTATTTTGGTTTCAGAATAAGTTTACAGATGTTGACTGTTATTCTATAAATGCTACTAGAGCATATTTTCAAGACAAGGAAGAGTGGATGGAAATACGCTAAATGTTAAGCTTGGATTTTTTGTTTTGAGACTTTCCTTACTGTGATTTTTTTAATTGCTTTTCATCAAACATCTATTTAACTTAAATTGAGTAAAGGATCACTCTAATCTGTGGTTCTTCACTGTTAGTTTTTCTGATGATGTTGCACTTACAGTTGGAATTCTTGTGACCACCCAAGATGCATGAAGCAGCAGTGAAAGACAAGAAGGTCCAAATCTGGATTAGCGAAACAACAGGTGTGCAGCCAATAACCACACCAGCCTCTAACCTCATTGGATTTCACAAGCTAAACAGGGTTGGACTTAGTCAGCACTTTGAGTGAAAAAACTAAACAAACAAACGAACGAGTATCGGAAGAAGCACGTGGTACTTGTGTCTAAGTTGGTACTGAAATGGTTACCTCAGCATGGCAAGAGAGGAAGTTGCCTTTAACTATTATATTTTGCGTGACTTGAAATAAAAAAAAAATATCAAAAAAAAAATCTAGTGCCTATCCACATATTCCCACACATTAACTAAAGATCTGAAGAAGCTTTGCAAGAGAAAAGGATGTTACCTGTGTCCTGGCAAAAGTTTAATTTCTGATTGATTGTTTTCTTTCTACCTAAGTTTTCATTGCCATGTAAATAGGTGTGGTTTTTTCTTGCCCAGTAATAAACTTCTTGGTTTGTGTCTTTATGCAGTATGAAACAGTTGGCTGCATTTCATTGATGGGTGAAGCAACTGGTGCATATATGATTTAAGTGTTCTGATGTATTCTGGGTTAAAAATGCTATATGCATAAATAACTACAGTATTTAAGTTGGGCTTGCTCCATAATCTCTGTGCTGTTGTACTCATCTTCAGGCATATGGAGTGATGTAGATGCAGTATTCTGATCCCTTGGAGAGCAAGGGAAGAGGGAAAGGAATTTCCCAATAGTCCTTAGTTTCCATTGGTTAATTCCGTCCCATCTAGTCCTCGGTTGCATGGATGTCGTGGCAATAAGAAGGGGACGTGGCTATCTCCCTCCTGCCCCTTTCCCCTATGTCTGTGTAAGATGCGGATACACTAGAAGGGGGAGTGAAAAACCAAGAAGCAGTGAAAAGAGGAAGATCGCACAAGCTGTTACAGGAAGATTTTTGAGGTTTAGAAAATAGAGCTCATTATTTTACTTAGTTGTTTTTTTTTTCCTGTACTGTAATTAGAACTGTGTCTTCATAGTTTCATGATAAAGAAACTTCCTTATAACCTGACTCTTTTGTGTGGCCAGGAAGAAATGCAACAAAAGCTGTAGAAGGTGGAATAAAGCAGACTTATTTCTAATATATAAGGTGTGTTCAGGACTGTCATAAAGGTTTCAATTTAATTACAAGGAAGACGGAGGCTCAAATTCACACTGAAATCACAATTGTAGCACCTCATGAAAGGCAAAGAGGAAATCTATTAAAATTTTGACCTGCAAGTTTTTATTTGCAGCTGCCCGACCCTCACCTGGTGGTGTGTTCGCACAGTTTGTGATAAACAGTGCTGGAGCTCTACGGCAGATTCCTCTAAAGAGCACATGCCTGCCTCCCAAGCCTACGCCGGTAATGGTTGTCACTCCCGTGGTTCCCTCCACGCCATCTCCAGCTCAATGCACAGTCTCTTCTGGGGTCACTACAGCCACCACTTCTCCAGTTACTGTGGAAAGTACCAGTGTGGCAGCATCTACCATGACCACTCCTAGCCAAACCACAGCTAACGAACCTTCCTGTTCTCCTGCAATTACAGTCACAGCTGCTCCTGCAACACCCGGAATCACCACGTGTACTGCTCCCTCATCCACCACTCCGACTGCCACTGTGAACATAACAACAGCAACTGGGATTATTGCACCGGTACCAGCCACGTCATTCCCTAAAACTGTAATAACGACACCAACTGTTACTTGTCCTGTTGTCACAACATCCACTTCTACAGTTGTTACAACAACAGCTGCAACGGCTACAACAACTACAGCTGTGGTGACCACACCAACTTCTGCTGCTGGCTCTGTTCCGATTATACTGTCCGGAGTTAATTCGAGTCCTTCAGTGAATCCAAAAAGAGGTAAGTCTTACATGCTTTGGGTTATTTGTGCAAACACTTCCTTTTGTTTTTTATCCCCTCTCCTTCATAGCTGGACAGGCTGCAACTATAGAACCCAGTTTAAATATAGATTCACTTGCCCCACCCTCCTTTCCAAAATAGGGTAAGAGATGTAATCTCTGAAATTGCTTTGCTTATTCCAGCCTGAGCAGGTAGAGGAGGAGAACAGTGTAGCTATCTGGTCAGTGACTGCTATGGAATTAACCGGAAGTCTCACGTCATTTCTTGGCTCGTAGAAATGTATATCACAATGGCTAGAATTTCACCATTGGCACAGAGTCCATGAAATAGGTATGGAATCACTCTCCTGGCTTTAATATCAAAGTCTTCGGAGTCGTACTTGAGAAGTGTCGATGGAACTGCATGAAAAAGACGGTTCTGGCCTGGTTGGGTCTGTGTGTTCTGTGAATAAAAAGGGGAAAAAAATACTTTCAAACAATTTTAAAGACACCCAGTTGTTTCCAAAATATTTTTCCTTGTTTTTATTAAGGATTATACCTGATTTATACACTGTTCTCTCAAGCTGTTTTTTATGTAACCTTTTGAATGTTTCAGAAGATGCTACTCCACAAGCTGTAAGTAAGACTCCTCAGAAAATGTCTCCTGGAACAGAGAAACGTTTAGGACCTCGGTTGTTGCTGATTCCAGTGCATCAGACATCTCCCGCTTTGCGACTGCTAAACAACACACAGCAAAATCAAAGGCAGAGGATGATCCTTCAGCCTCTCAGGAGCCCTGGTGCAGTGAACTTGTTCCGTCATCCAAACGGGCAGATAATTCAGCTTGTCCCACTGCAGCAGTTTCGAGCTGCAGGTGCCCAGCCCAGTGTGCAGCCGATGATGCTCCGCAATCCAGGTACAAAGTCCAGTGTTTCTTTCTTGACTGACCAATGTGTGACCAAGAAATTAGCAGTGTAATAAATGTCTCTGTGATGATCCTTTCCTGTACTGGAAATAGTTGAACAGTGTTAAATTTGGTTCGGTGTCAGAACTTGAAGATAGTGTCATTTTTCAGATGTAAAGCAACTCAAGTACCATGTGTCTAAAATACAGGAAACACTGGTTAATAGCTAAGTCACCAAAATTTGGGAGTTATGGGCAGCAAGTAAAGGGCCTCTGTGTGTGTGGCAGTGGAGCCATGTCCATTGTACCGTCATAGCTTAAATTCTGTTGATTCAAAAATAATTCTTGTCGGAGATTGTCTCTTAAAAATGAGTTGTTAACTGTGTCTCATTGGATACGCTTCACTGTTTTTGTTTGGTTTGCAGGTTTGTTAGTGCTTCTCCAGCAGATATTGAGCTAAAATGTTACACTGCTGGTGTCTTTCCTCCTTAGAATGTAAGAAGAAAAATAAGATTTTCAGCTGTTTCTCTAGTGTGTAGCTGAAGACAGGGTTGAAAGAGTCAGAAATTGCAGGTATCTGGCAGGAAATAGGTAGGATGGTTGTTGAGCATACTGTTGTACATATTTGTAAATAAAACATGTTCATAAGCAAAATATACTTTAAATGCGTGTTTACTTTCCAGTAGGATTTTTCTTCTGTTGTCCTTTTATAAAGAAGCATCAAGAGGAGAGGGAGGCAGAGTGGTGTTGAAAAGAGAGGCAAGAACAAGCACGGTAGATGACAAAACTGTGGGGAGGAGAGAAAAGAATCCTGTGCCTTAGTTAAGGTTTGAGCATGAGATGTAGTAAAGAATCAGTCAAAAAATCCATTGAATTCTTTTCTGACTCAGGGCTTTTGCTGTACAAGAGAAACTAGTTGGCAGTGGTGGTATTTTTTTCTCCTGGTTTTATAGAGTTCTGCAGTGCTGCAGAAGAGTTCTTTAAGGTGAAAAAGGTTATGATACAGTAATGTGATCTTGTCATAGGTTTTCTCTGTGGAAGTCTTTTTCTGAGGAAAAAAATATTTTTTTTTTTGAGAAAAATCCACATTTTCCTGTTTTCCAGTAAATAGGAAATTAAAATGCAGAGGACTTTCAATGAAAGGTCTTTTTTGATTAAAAAGTTTAATGCTATAACTTGCCATTAAATATGTAAGTTCTAGAGTAACCACCTCATGTACTACATTGGAGTGTTCCATTTAAAAGTTGAACAGTTTATGTGTGTCTGTGCAGTACAAGCTCTTCCACTGAGAAATTCTGGTCATTTGTGATCCTTGAGTGCTATCTGCTTCTAATACAGCATCAGATATTAAAACTAAAAGAAAAAAAAAAAGCTTTGAGGAAGTACTAGTTGATGTTTTGTTTTTGTCACAGGATCTGTTGTAGGAATCCGGTTGCCTGCACCTTCTAAGCCTCCTGAGTCACCTGTGTCTCCCACTTCCTCGGTGTCTTCCACTCCTCCAGCTGCAAATTCAGCTGTACAAACTGCAGTACCCAAGTTATCACCTACATCTACCGTAGCCACTCAAGCATCTTCTGTTCTTCCTTCAGTGACAAGTTTTGTGTCACAGGCAGGCACTCTGACTTTGAGGATCTCTCCTCCTGCTGCCAGCAGTGTGACAAATCAAACAACCTCTGAGTCTAAAATAACCTGCAGCTCAGGTGGTCTGCCAGCTACCACTGCTAATCTCATACCTTTACAGTCCGGTGGGTTTGCTTTACTTCAGCTCCCGGGACAGAAAACGGTGCCCAACTCCATTCTTAACCATTTTGCATCTCTTCAGATGAAGAAAGATTACAGGAAGATATGCAAGAAAGAGGAATTGGATGCTGCTCAGCAGAAGGAGAATGGAAAGGCTTCACACTCAGATTATGTTGAAGTTACAGAATCTGAGGTCACAGTGTCAGATGGAAAACAAGAAGAAAATGAGCTGTTGGTTAATCAGTCAAGTATCGTTGAAGAGTCAGCGTCTGGCACGATTGCATCTGATGGAAATTCCACTGCATTGGAGACGGTGGGGAAGGACTCAAAGGTGCTAGAGAGTTCTTGTGATGATAGCTCTTCTCAGCATGATGTTTCTGCAGATGTCGTATCATCTGACCACTCTTACATCAGTGAGAAGCCAAATGATGAGGAAGAAAAAGGGGCTTCTGAGGAGAAGGAGCATTTTGTCAGTTCTGAAACTGTAGTGGAGGCTGTTTCAACTAACTCTGAAACTGTTTGTGGGTCATCAGATCAGTGTCTAGTTGCTCCTCTGGGTAATGGGCATCCACAGAGTCTTGAGGATCAGGAGACTGCACAGCTGAAGAACCGTGAGAAGGAACAAATACATGCTGTGCAGGAGGAGAAAGCAGTAAAAGAGCAGGAAGGAGATGCACAGACACAGATGGAGGACAACAAGGCAAGTTCTGGACAGTCACAGAGTCAAAAAGAGCAAGATACACAGCTGGAGAACAAGAAGGAACAGAGAGGGACTGAACTGTCTCAAAACAGACAAGAATGCCAGCTTGATGCTGTGCAGCCAGATATGGAAAGGAAGGAGTACAAGGGCTTGACAGCTGCAGAAAGCATAGAAGAGATAAAAGGACACAAGTCTGAGATCAGTTCTGCCAAAGAGCAGGATAATGCTTCAGGAGAAGAGCACACAGTCAGTGCCAAGGAAGGTGAAGCAAAGGTAGCTAGGCAGGAAGGCAGTAACGACAAAGAACAAGATGCTTTTGATTCTCAGGAAGAAATGAAAACGGGTCATGATATCGTAACACATGTTAACAGTTCCTGGAGCAAAATCTCTAGCATTGTACCCGCTCTAGAAAATAAAAGTGAGGCGGATAACAAAGCTTACACATCTGAGAAAAGTGACTTCCTGACACCAGGAGAGAGGGCACAGGAACCCAGGTATCACAAAAAGGGTTACGTGCACACCATCGATGTAACTGCTGATGATTCAGAAGAGGACGATGATGATGATGATGATGACGATGATGAAGAGGATGAAAAAACTGATGATTCTGCTGATGAGATGCTGGATGGTGCTTCTGACTTCCCAAGTGAAGAAGAAATAGATGTTGAAACAGTGGTAAGCATTTAACTATTTATGAAGGGATTTTTATTTTTTGTTCGTTCTTTTTAATTGGCTAACATTTCACAATCCATGGATTTCAAAGAGTATGATGTTTGTGTTCTGGACTGAAGTTTCTTTAGAAAGTCTAGATCGGGGTTTAAAGTGGAAACTTCTTTTATTTCTTCTTAGTTGCATGCTGGGTTTTTCTTTTTTCTTCATAGGTAGCATTTTAGTGGCCTTGTAGAAATTGTCTGGTTTTCAGGCAACAAGGGTTGTATTGAGCAAACTGTAATCACACTGTTGCATGTTGTCTTTCTCCAGGATTTACTCAAGCTACTTGGTTCCTTGTAATATGACATACAACCCTAAAATATAGTCGCCAATCTAGTATTTCTGTTACTTTAAGCTGTTTGATTCTACTGACTTTTGTAGTCCTTACTTAAGATTTATTTCTGTTTGCTTCTCTCCTTAAATCCCCTTTGAAATCTAGTACGCCTGTCAGTACTGTGTGAAAGCTGTTGTTCCATATTGGATAGAAAACAAATTGCTCTGGAAGTCACAGAAAAAGTAAAACATTGCGGTTAGCATAGTTAAAATATGTTTAGATTTTAATGTTTATAGAATTTCCATTAAATTTCATCCCCAAATTAGAAGAAAACAATTCCCCATGTGACTCCTTGATGTACTTTTTATATATCAGTATGTGACTTAAACATTGCACTGCTACTTAAAATGTGTACAGTTGTAGTTTTGTCAGTGAGATGGACATAACAAATACAGTCTCCTTTTCTTGGGATGAGGAAAAAGTAGAAAGAGAAAGGTTAAACTGGAGAAGAATTGAAGAACAAACAAAAATAGGAGAGGTTACATTAGTGTCTTTGAAAGTAATCTGAAGGCGTGTAGTTCTTTTAGCCATTTTGTGTTAATGTAGTCCTCTCACAGTTGAAAACCAAATCAGAATGCATTTTTTTCTGACTATATCCAGAGTAACTCAGTTAAGTCAGCAACTCTGGCTTTTAGAGAATCTAATTAACTTCCAGAAAAATGGACTAATCAGTTCACATTTTAGCTTACTGTTCTCAAGCAAGATGATAGCATCTCAGCTGGGGGAAGGTGAGGAAACAAAGCAGATGTAATTTTTGCAAGTTCTTTCAAGCTGAAAACTGAGCTGTTGCTGCCATGTTTTGAATCAGATGGGGACAGTTTGATAACTCCTGTATCGTTCAAACATTTCAGCAGAGTTACCAAGTTTTGAGAATATGAAGTTTTAATTCATGCCTGATGCCAGATAAGCTTTCCAGACACGGTAGTCTTAAGAACCTGTTGTTAAGCCAACATGTAATGTAATGTCTAGGTGACAAAGTAGCCTGTTATCAGAGTTGATGTTTTAAAGATGTATTTCTCTTTTGTCCTGCAAAAGGATGATGAAAGGAAAAAAAAAAATTATTAGAAATTATAAGAAATGTTTGTTTTGGAAGGAACTTATTATGCAGGTTTTGACTAGCGTGGTTTGGTAAGCCCTGGAATGGTAGGTCTTGAGCATAAGCTCACACAAATGAGGACTCTAAAAACCTGTCTGTAATTTGGGTGAGTTCTTGGTTTGTTAGTCTGTGCTGCCTGCAAATTAAGTTAGTGTGTCAATTCCTAACAGAGAATTCTGTTTGAAATCTAAATACATGTCTCTCTGATTTTTCACTGGGATGTACTTTTATCAGCGTAGTGCTTACCAGACAGGCTGCGCTGGTGCTGTTTGTCAGACTGGATGAAGTCAGATCATATAAACAGGCTACTAGAGGACGTTTATCTGTTTCATTAAGCTTGTGGAAACATAGAAGCAAAGTGTACCACACATCCACTAATAGTTCTGCTTATGAAAATAGTAATCACTGCTCTTTCACTACTTGTTTGGAATATGGACTGGTTTTAGTTGCTCAGAAAATAGCCACTGAAAACTTGAAAACTCCAGTGAGAGTCAGGCTGATTGCAACTTCCCCATAGTAGCTGTTACTGTTTCTTTTTTAATGCATTTGTACTACAGCATGCTGGCTTGTCTGGGCAGCAGTGTGGCCAGCAGGACCAGGGCAGGGATCGTCCCCCTGTACTCGGCACTGCTGGGGCCGCACCTCAAATACTGGATTCAGTTTTGGGCCCCTCACTCTAAGAAGTACATTGAGGTGCTGGAGAGTGTCCAGAGGATGGCAAGGGAGATGGTGAAGGGTCTAGAGAACAAGTCTTAAGAAGAGCCAGGTACCTGCGGTTGTTTAGCTTAGAGAAAAGGAGGCTCAGGGGAGACCTTATTGCTCTCTACAGCTGCCTGAGAGGAGGTTGTGGCGAAGGTGATCTGTTCTCCCAAGTAACAAGTGATAGGACAAGGGGAAACAGCCTCAAGTGACACCAGGGGAGGTTTTAGGTTAGATATTAGGAAAAATTTCTTCACCAAAAGGGTTGTTAAGCCCTGGAACAGGCTGCCCAGGGAAGCGGCGGAGTCACCATCCCTGGAGGTGTTTAAAAGACACGAAGGTGAGGTGCTGAGGGACATGGTTTAGTGGTGGGCTTGGCAGAGTTAGCTTAATGGTTGGACTCAATGATTTTTAAGGTCTTTTCCAACCAAAACAATTTTGTGATTCTGTGATTTCCTCACACTGGTTCTTACTGCGGTAATGACAATTTTTGCATATTGATGCTCTTCAGATTACCTTCTTACCTTGCACTGATGTTGTGTGTTTGACTTAAGAGACTCTTATAGACTTTTCTTGTACTCAAGGAAGAGAGAGAAGCTTCCCGAGATGGTATCTTAACCCTTTTGTGTTTTCTACCCTGAACTGCATCACAAGAAGCTTAGGAGTGTTGCTTGTTGTAGATTTGGTAATATGAATGAAGTCATCTGAGATTATCTTATATAAGTAAACTAACCAATATCAGGACCTCTTATCTAAACAAACTCAAGTGTGATGGTCTGGGACATGATGTTACATTCTTGATCTCTGATACATGATGATTGCACACAAAATTCCTATTGAGAATGACTGACCGTGTCTGTAAATTGTTCACCTAAGTGCTTCTTGGCTTAAGCCAAAACCATGCCAGGGATTGTTCTAGTATTATAGTGCTACAGATAAGAGTCCCATGGTCCTGTTTAATTTACTAGCCTAAACACAGCTTTTGTGTCTGGCAAATTATTTTATTTAAAATGTGTTTTTTCAATAATTCTTTTTCTGAGCTGAACATTAAAAGCATTAAAAGGATAAAAAGAACTATTATGAATTAGTGTAACATTGCAAGTTTAATAAAAAGTGCAAGTGACGTATATTGTGGATTATTTAAGTTCTAACTATCTCTTGCATATTCTGAGCTTTTGTACAGACCATGTGTGAAATTTGCTGACATTGTAGCATAGAAGGCACATCCTGAAATGAGGTATTTGCTTGGGTAATGCCCAATGACATTTGTTGCCATCTACCCTTCTTTTTTCTCAGCACTGTCACTGAGAACACTCTGCCATCAGGCAATTTGCTCATTAGACTTTTAGACTGATAGTAAAAAGGTAGGGCTTCCAGAAGCATTGTAGAAGTTTTGCACCCCAACAAGAAGTCATGCTGGGCTATGAGTAGTGTTTTTAGCCTTTGACATGTTGGCAGTACTTGCAGTAGGAACAGGTGTTCTTGTGGAGGAACTTAAGTGGATTTCAGGTGTTCTTCAAGATTGTGATTTTTTTTTTCCTGCTGTTGGAAAGTCAGAGGTAGAAAGGAAAGATTTACCATCCTGAAGCATTTTCTTTCCCCTTTGTTGTTAGATGTAAGAATGAAAAAAAAAAAAAAAAAGTAATGGGTTTTGGTTTACATATGTCCATATTCAGGATTTCCAAACTTCAATATGTAAAGTTCTTGGTGGGCAGCAGAGAGTTGGTTTTTTCTCCCCCCCCCCCCCCCCCCCCCCCCCCCCCCCCCCCCCCCCCCCCCCCCCCCCCCCCCCACACTCAGCCC
>WTSP01024950.1:0-29325 GCA_025331215.1 Actenoides lindsayi | reverse complement strand
ACTTTCATAGGAAAAGTTTCTTGTGGGCAGCAGATAGTTGGTTTTGCCCCCCCCCCCGCCCTCCCCCCCCCCCCCCGTCCTCCCCACCCCCCGTCTTTCATGAAAAAGGTACCATTTTGAATACCATTTTGCTAGTATGATAGCATGTAGAAAGTTCCACCATGAGAACAGCGCTAGCTGGATAATTACTAGCAACCCTTTGGTTAACCTGCTGTAACTTGTCAGCACACAAAAGCTTTTCCCATGGTGGTGTTTCTACAGTAAGCTAATTTCCTGGTTTATTTCCCCTTGCTTCCTGGATTGTAGCATCTTTTGAACTACCCTGCATGTCCCCCTTCCCTGCAGAAGTGTAGTTTAGACAGAGTAGTCCTGCCAACTGAAGAAAAGCAGTATGTGTCTCTTCCATGTAGAATCACAGCAACGGTACTGTGTAAAGTGGAAAAGAAGGGAAAATACCAGGAAGCTTCTGGCATCAAGAAGACTTTATGGATGACCCAGGAGAGCAGACAAGAATGAAAAGTGCTCTATGTATAATAAAACTATGTTGTCATAAAATGTGATGTGCTAAAATTGCGTAACCCTTTATCCCTCACAGATGTAATGTTTTCAACACAAAGACATGTAGCTATGCAGTAGTTCTGTAATTTAAATAGTATCTTTATTTGAATAGTATTTGTTCAGACAGGGTTTTTTACTGTGGCTTTATGATGCTCATCTTTCTCTCATCGGGCCTTGGGGAGGATTAAAAAGGCTGTGGAAGTAGCTGTGCTCCATGTTTACATTGGCTGTTGTAGCTCAGCCAAAGGTCTGCGTCGGAGAGATGCTGAAAATTTGATGTCTTCCAACTTGGCCTTTGCTTTCTCTTCCCTCCCCTCTTACCAGTTAGTAGACTTTAAATTCAGCTTCAAGCTTATGTTCTTCTCAGCTGAGCAGTTCTTGGAACTTTATCACTCTGAATCCTCTAGTACATCCTCCAGATCGCTCTGTGAACCCTGGCATAGCAATTAAGGACTCTCAGAGAATTTGAAAATCAGTTGCTTTTTTATTTTCCCGCCTTTCCGTGACCTTGTGCAAATGCGTCAGTCGCTGCTTTTCAATACAGAAGCTACAGAAATGACCTAAAGGCAACTTGGATGCATCTGTTGTCTTAGGACAAAGTGACCTGGGAAAAAGCAATACATCCAAAAAGTTGCTCCTATTCATTAAAAAAGATTCTTGACAAAGTCTGTATCAAGTAAAGCAAGCATGAGGAGGAGTTGTTGAAAAATTGCCGTTCACATAAGCGATATTCTTCGAGTGAGGCTTTGTACAGTAGAACTTAGTTTGCCTAAGGTTCTGTAAACATATAGAGTCACTTGACAGACATGAACAGAAGTTTCATAGTCTTCCCAGGCAGTGTTTGAAAGTTGTGGAACTGCCTGTGCTGAATTGCAGCGTAGTGTTAACTTGGTAGCAATTGCATATGTGTTCTGGATCTAGACTGCAAACAGTATGTGTTTGGACCTCACCAAGGTCCCAGGAACATGGTGTCTCCTGAGTCTCATTCTGCTGTCTTGGGGACCAGTGGTGACATGTAGCTCCTGACCAGCCTGGCAAGTTCAAAGTGATGCACTTCTTCCTTGGTATACACAATTGGTTTTCTACGTGCTCTACTTCATCCCAGTGCTAACGAGTCTTAACTTTTTTGAAGAATATTTACAAGATGAAAGAAATAAGGATTTTAAGTGCTTTCATGCACAGGGAGAAACAATACTGACTTAAGTTCCTGCTAGTGCCAGTACCATGCTTGCCAAGTCAGATGAGAATTTTTTTTACTTCCACACTGCTCTTTATATTCATAACAAGAACTGCAGTGGCCTAATACAGATTCATAGCTGCTCTGAAGGAAAGCCGTAGGAAACCCCAGAAGTTAATAGCAGTAGAACAACTTGCTTATCTCCTTTCCAGATACAGAACCCTACAGAGATCAGAGCTGCTTTCCTGGGCAGAGAAGAATGATGTCTTTTAGTCAGCACACGTTAAAAGTATCTTAGAAAGAAAGAGTGTGATTGTTCTCTAAGGCTAGTAACTTCTCATTGGAGGTCACTCTCCTTTGCTCTTCTCTTTCTTTTCCAAGAGACAGAACTCTTTACAAGCATAGAGATAGTAGATAACATGGGAGTGTGCATAACAATGTGTGGAAGTAAGGATGCACAGACACACTTTTTTTATTTATATATATACGCCCTTTTATGTGTAGATGTAGGCACAGACACTTGCTGTATACTTTACTAAAGGCTACGTTGCTACAAAGTACTCATTGCTGTGCTTTACAAAGATTATATCCCGGTTGTAGCCTTTTGCAAAGGAGGGCAACCTTGCTTTACTTTTCATACTGATTCTGTTTTCAGTTTTCTTTAGCCTCAATCACACAGCTGTGGGAGGTGATGTATTACACAAGGTTTAAAAAAAAATACTGATAATTTTGTGTGGCAGCATGATTCACAGTGGTGGTCACTCTGTGGTGTCAGGGTGGTGCAATTTTTATGTTGATGTTTGAGTTTTAGATAGCCCTGCTGCAGGTTGTGGGTTTCAGAGTTGTGTTTTTCTTTTTTTGTTTGTTTGGTTTGGTTTAGAAAAGGTTGTGTTTAGTCAGTATGAAGAGGACAAATATTATATCAAACGTGAGGTTATTAGAAATCCTGCTTCTCTGTCAAAAAGGAAATTATCATCTAAGATTTACTGTCTGGTTATAAATTGAGTCCCTTCAAACTAACACAGCTGCAGTAAATTTTGTGACTGATGATTCAAAATGTGTATCCTTAACCACTTGTTAGTTATGCTTGTGTGGTAAATTAGGCTGCTCCTGTTTGGTTTTGTTAATAAAGTGCTGTTTGTAGCCGAATCTGTGGTCAGCTGAGTAAATGCAGCACTTTCTCCTTTCTAATCCGAGTTTTCTAAAGCACCAGTGTTGCAGATAACTTTAGTCAGTACCATGAAAAGCATTTAGTAGGGGCCACTTACTCATACAGTATTACACATTGCTTCCCCCCACACACCCCGTTCTGTGCCTAGTATTTGTTGTTATTAACTGCTAAAATTTCAGGTAAGTATTCAGGGGAGGAGGAGATTGTATCTCCTCAGAAAGAAAGAAAATAAGGACAAAGAGAACAAGGAAATACAAAAGAATAGGAGGATGACAAGATTATGTTAAGTCAGGGATCTGTGTGAAATAGTGCAGAATGGAAGTATAATTACATTTCCTTAAGGAGGAAAAAAAGAGTTCTGCATTCTGTAAGTGGAACAAAAAAATATAACATGAAAGACTTCAATAGAAACTGCAATACAAAAAATTAGTTGAATAAGGCTTTTTTTGTGGGGGTGGGAATCACCTGATACTACAAATGACCACAAGATTGATACTTAACTGTTGTAGTTGCTACAGCACTGCAGTTGTTCTCTTATCTTCATCTTCACAGATGGCAGCAAGTTTTCTGTGTCAGGCAAGCATGGAGAAAAAGTTACTTAATTATTTAAAATAATTATGGGGCAGCATTTTGAAAGGAGACATACTCTTCATCATGTAAGCAGTTTCCTGTGACCCAAAGAAGCCTGGTTGTATGATGTTCTGACTGTTATTAGCTTAGATAAGAGAGACCGTTACCAAAGTGATGATAATCTCAACTTGTGTCCAAAAAAATGTTAATTAGCAAGAGTCTACAATAGTAGGTTGTAAAGACAATTTAATCTTACTGGAAAATGGAGGCAGGAAAGCTCTGCCCTGTGAAAGCTTTTTATCTTGCCCATAGTAAAAGCGGAAATGACAAGAGTTGGGCTTTGCCCTCACCAAAAGTCATTTTGCAGACTTGCTAGTGGGAGGAATTCCTAGAGGTGACAGTTAAAATAACCACCTGCTTAGTACTGTTTATTGGCCAGAGTAGCTGGAGTTTTTGATTCTGTAATGGTTCTTAATGTTATAACGTAATCTCTTTTTTGAGACTGAAGTGCAACTGTTTTGGCCTGAGCTCTATTGCTAAGTAGATACTCATTTTCAAAAACAAAACAAAACCTGTTCCAGGATGCGTGTGAATACAGTGAGGATGACGAGCAGGTGGACATTGAGACCGTGGAGGAGCTTTCAGAGAAGATTAACATTGCCCGTCTGAAGGCCACAGCTGCTAATATCCAACCTTCCAAGCAGAAGTAAGCATCCTTGGGGAGCACTACAGTTTTTTATGTCATTGATGAGCTGGCGTTGAATGAACCCATTAAACAACAGGTTCAATGTGATGGTAAGATGAAGCAAGGCTTGTGTCAGGTCTTCCTGAGCACGGGTGCTTCCCAATGTCTGTGAGGACGGGGCTGTTGTAAGTAAGAGTAGATGTGAGGTGTCTTAGCATTTTAAATTTTTTTTTTAATTTTTTTTCCCCCTCTAATTTGTTCATTGGGATGCGTTTGTTTTAATGCAAAATTATTGTGAATGAATCACCTCCCTTCCTGCAAACTGAATGTGAGCGGGGACGTCTTTGATTTAAGTGTGATTTTGCAAACTTTGATTATTCTTGCTGGTGGACTTATTATTTTTAGGCAGGAGCAGTCATGAGTTTAATCCATGATCCTGTAAATGAAAGCTTTGTCTTTGGGACCATTGCCCCACCGAAGTAATTGTTTTCTTATTTACATAGAGTCTGCCAAAGTTGGATAGCTTGGCTTTTTTGTTGTTGTCGTTGCTGCTGTTCTGTATTTTTCTTTGATTGTTTTCTTACTGTTGCTGCCCTTGAATTTATAATGACAAAATGCAAAGTGAAAACATGGCTTACTTGAAGTAAAGGTGCTCATGGCTGTTTTTCAGTTGCACCAAACAAAATAATGGGGAACCTTTGCATTATTAGTTCTTTTTGTTTGAAGAATTTTTTGTAGAAACTTTGAAACGTCTGGTGATATTATATACCTCCCAGATAGGCATGTGGTTTGGTTTTGTTTTGCTTTTTTCCTTTCAAAGATACAGCTCAGCTTTTATCCTTAGTTAACTTCGCTTTATCCTTAGATGACTTTGCTATACATTGTGAAGATCTTTCAATGAGAGAGAAAAACAGATGAGATGTTTTGTAAGAAATAATTCCTTCAAACGTGTATTGTTCTTTGTTTTCTTGAAGCTCCTGAGATATGAGGAAGCTGTTACTATATATTAGGATAGTAATAAATATGAGGATTTTGGTTGCTACTAGGTGGGGGAGGGATTATTTTTGCCATCTGTATTGAATCTCTGGGGTTTTTTTTAATAAAGAACCAAAGTGTAATTTAAAAAAAATAGTTTCTGCAGCTAGTAATCACAGGCTGAATTTGTTCTGTTTGGCATATAGTGAAATAGTTTGGTTTTTGCACCGTGGGTTAATTTCACAGCTTTCAGAACAGCTCATTTTTTTTCCATGACGATGGCATTAGAGTTCACTTTCTTGAGAAAGCTCAGTAGTATCCTGCTTTCATGTAGCTATAGAAGGAAGAGTTAATTTCAAGGGATAAAAAATGAGTAATTCTTGGCTGTTAATGAGGATAGAGTGCATGAGATGAGTAGCGTTGGGAAAAACTTTTTACCTTTCTTCCAGATACCATGCTCGTAATTCTTCGGATGAAAAATTATCAGAAAAACGTACAAAGGTATATGTTTGCTCTCCTCTTTCCTTTTGGTATCACGCCTCCATTTTAAAGATAAACTTTCATCTCAAGTGCAGCTCTTAATGCAATTTATCTACCTTCCATATATTTATGATTAAATGCAAGAAACCAAATGTGTATATGGGGGGGTAGGAGTTCAGTCCACGTCTCATTAAAGAAGAGGGACTGCTGTTGGCATCAGTGGGTTTCAGATTCGCCTTTACATAGGGGAGGAATATCTGCTTTTTATTTATTGGCAATTTTGCTTTGGATTTGTGTTCTCGGCATAAATAATTTTTACAGCACGCATAAAATAATCAACAGCTGAGAAGTGTTTTTATGTGTTGAAGACAGTATGTAGGATTTTACAGGCACAGCACTGGGTGAAGGATTTCTGAAAACAGTAGTTTAAATAATACATACATAGAGAAGTTAAAGATAACGCAGAATCCTTTCAAACCAACACGCATTGCAATCCTTCTGAAGCTTTCGATGTATTTTAGGGTGGCTTTGAAGCCAGTTTCACTAACTGTCCATGATGACTATCTGTGATGTACTCAATGTCAAATCTAGAGCTACCTGCTGGGGTGGGATGGGGCCTTGAGGTGGGGTGTGAGCCTGGTGTACGTCCTCTCCATTAGAGCAGACCGGTACGTGTGCTTTCGGCTAAGACTGAAATGGGTTCCAGGATGCTCTGCTTGCCTCTCCTCCTCCACGTATTCTTCTCTCTGCCTTGGAAGTTACAGCATAAGGCTCTTCCTTGAAAGAAACCCAGAATGCCCTGACAAGAGCTGATGTAGTTGCAGCCTTAGTGTGCTCATTTTGCATGTGAGGGCAGAATAGATGTCAAGAGACAGGTTTCAGGAGATAGTCTTAAGATTCCTCCTAAGGCCAGCAGGCTCCATAGTAGTATCACTGTACCTGAGGAGTCTTTCAACTCATTCATTGGGGTTTGCAGCAGACCTAAAATGATGTTAAAAAAAACCCCCGCATAAATATTACTTTTTAAGTGTTACTTCATCATGAAATAAATACCATAATTATACAAAACCTCTAAGAGTAATGATGAAATAACAAACCTTTGAATCTGTAGAGATTAGTACTTGCACTTATTGCCTGACAACCTTTTTGGAAACTTCAGCAAATTCAGTATCAGGGCCCATCTTTGACACTTTCTGTTTCTTGGTAGAAGTCTGAGGTGATAAGTTTAAAATTCTGTCTTTCTTACTTGCAGTGTCTCTTAGCCCCAACCCATATGTACCCATGAAACAAAACAGAAATCAAACTAGTTTAACTGCAGGGAAAGATTCAAGTGTCCTATATTTGCTGTGATTGTTTCATTTGTTAGTAGACATTCTTGACAAGCAAACAGCAAGAAAAATGGCTCAAGCATGCGTGATTTTGCTGTAATCCTGTGGTTTACCTAAGTAGCCTTGTATTGCAAAAAATAAAAGCTTACGAATAGAAGGGACTGCTCAATATATTTTTCTTCGGAGTTGCTGTGATGATGTTGGTCATTTCTCATGGGTCAGCATTTCATGCTTACTGCCTGTGCTTCTGACACCGAACTTTCATGAAGACATAACAGCAGAATAGCATGACATGAAATCTTCAGGTGTCTGTAAAAACTTTGTCAACTGGGCATGCCTTTGTTTGCTATTTTTTTTTCCTTTAAACTGGTCCGTACGGTTACTTCTCCAGCATAAACGGCAATTCCGGAGCAGGAGGCTGAAGACTGAGGCAGAAGCCTTTGCTCATTACCGCCAGACGCACACGGCCAACGAACGCCGGCGACGGAATGAGATGAGAGACCTTTTTGAAAAGCTGAAGAAAGCCCTGGGATTACACAACCTTCCCAAGGTCTCCAAATCCTACATTCTCAAGCAAGTAAGTATTTTGAAGCTTAGGTGAGGAGGAGAATCATTTAATTTGGACAGAGTAATTAAGCTAGCATGAAGTCTTGGAGTGAGTCCCAGTGATACTGTGAATAGAGAACTTGTGTCACCTTTGCAGGACTCTCCAGAATAAAGCAGTATCTGAAACAATTTCTATTCCCAAAAGCTTAATCTTGATGAGACAGATGCATGTTTTCAGATCAGCTCTTGCCTTGCTGTATTCTTTGTGAATTTAACCATGGAAGGGTATGTCTTAATTCCATAGCAGTTTACTGTGTACATCAGGCAGTCCTGAAATACATTGAAGACTTTTTTTTTTTAAATGCAGGACAATATAGCATTTCATTCAGTATTCTAATGACATAAAAAACATAATTGTAAAGGTGTAAACAACAGGAAATAAACCAGAAGTTGCAGCTAACAATTATGCTTATCAGCCCTGCCTTGAAAGTTGTGGGATAAAAGTGTGGTGTGGGTTTTTTGTTGTGTTGGGTTTTTTGTTTTGTTTTTTAATTAATTGGGTTTTTTGTTTGTTTTGGTTTGATTTTGGTTTTATGTTCTTTAAAATAGCTGAACTTTGGAGGAAGGACAAACAAGGTGTTTATCACTTCTCAGCTTGCATTTAGGGAAAGCTGGCATTACATGGTCATTCACATGCTTTCTCTTCCCAGTTTCTCAAGATAATGAAAATGTCTAAATAAATTCTGCAAATGTGTCTGGGTAGGAAATTTATTTTTTTGTGTATCACTGGTTTATGAATCTGTTCCCTGACACTTTCCTAGGCCTTTGAAGAAATCCAAGGATTGACTGATCAGGCAGATAAACTTATGGGACAGAAGACCTTACTGACACGCAACCAAGATATTTTGATTCGGAAAGTATCCACGCTTTCAGGTGAGACTGTTTTTGGATACAGACTACCTGGAATAATGAAAGAAAAGGCTTTTAAGAGTGAGAGTGAGTGGAGTAATCCTCTGGATCCAGGTGAGTCATTAGTTCACATAAAATTTAGACTCTTGACGCCAGGCAAAGACCTGCAGAGCTCTGACTCAGTGGTACACTCAACACGCTAATGAGAACTGCTTTTGTTCTCCCTTATGCCTAAAGGAAGGGTAGAATGATGTCTGTGCTGCAAGCCACAGGCTTAGGTTCCTGTGCATTGGCTGTTCTGTAGTGGGGGTGTGTGTGAGGGTGTGTGTGCATAGAACATCACTTTATTCTGTCATCGATGACTTCCTGAAATGACTTTTCTGCTCAGTGGTTCACACACATACACAGCTGCTTGTGACTGGTACTGGGACCTCTGCCACCTTTGGTCAGTTTGGCAGAGAACTATCCATGTCCAGCTTTTCTGAGAACTAGTGCTAGTAGTGTCTGTCTACAGAACAAAACTGGGGTGTATGCTGAGCTGATGCTCCTTGAGGAATTGCAAGACAAAACCATGTTGTCTTTATTGTTTCTTTCTATCTTATTTGGAGGTGTAGGAAAGCAGCGACGTGTTTAGCCAGTGCCAAAATGTGTGTGAACAAACAAAATATGAATCTTGTGATCTTGTCGCTGTGTGGGAATGACAACAGGAGACTCCCTGTAAAGTAAAAATGAAAGATACTTAAATTTTGTGTGTTTATGTGAATTAGTTTGTCTATATTTGAGGTACTTGGTTTAAAAAATTAAATAAGTATTTTAGTCAGCCGTCATCTTAATCCAGAAATGTATGATAGGCCTTTTGAGCAAGGAATGAAAGCAAATAATTTCACAAAGTGGCTTTCTGATCTTTTGCCTTCCTAGTGAAGTACCTCTAAACTGATGAGGAAAAAGTCCTCACTGAGAAGATTTAGTTAAATATAAACTTAATTAAAGATAGATCATGATGTTAGAACATGAATACTAAGCAGAAAACAAGTCACTTGTCACGAACACCAGTATAGTTATTTCAACTTTGGTCATATTAAATTGTGTGCATCTGCAGAAAATAAACTATAAAATAGATTACAATTTTTGTGTCACTGGTGAACTGTGAGAGAGTATATCTAAATGTCATTTAAGTAACAGGGTCAATTAGTCCAAGAAATTTCGTACCAGGTAAAGGTAATGTTTTGTGTAGTAGTCATACATTTATGTATCATTAGGAGACAGGAAGGGTTTTTTTCTCAATTGTGTATATTTTCAAATGTTACTTGTTCAGCAACAGCTAGTGCTTGTCCAAGCTGGTTTTTGCTCATTGGAGTTCCAGATAAATTCTGAAATGTACGGATGTTTCTGATGGGGAAAAAAAAAGTCTTGGAATAAATAGGTAATGACTCCCCACGGTTATTAAATACACTATTTACTTGGTTGGAGTGGTGGTTATCTGTTGTATAGTAATTGAAGGGTGTTAACTTAATAGATTTACTTTTTTTGTACTGTCCAGTTCTTTCATTTTGGAAAGAGAATTTCAATATAGGTTGACTCTCTGATACTTTTTTCTGTAGGGAAGACAGAAGAGGTTGTCCTGAAGAAGCTAGAATATATTTACGCCAAACAAAAAGCAGTAGAAGCACAAAAAAAGAAGAAACCTGACCCAGAGGAATCTGTTGTAACTTCAACTGCTACCAAACAGCAAGAAGGATCTTCTGCTCTTCCCAAGGAGCTGCCTCGAATACCTATGACAAATAGAAGAGGCAAGCCATTGATACTTGCCAGAAAAGGAGTCCGTGCCACAGGTGGGCTAAAAGTGATGCACCTTTCACATAAAGGGGAGACAGACATTGAATCAGCACCCTGTGGGAGGTCAAAATGCTGGCCTGCTTGTGCAGACAACTCCATTCTTGAAGCAAAATTGAGTATAGGACCAGGAAGTGTCCATCCAGTAGGTGTGGAAAGCATTTGTTTTCAATAAGGAGCATGACTTCTGAGTTGCAGAATGATGGGAAGTGAATTCCTATTAAGTTATTCTTCAGTCTCAGAGTTTCACTGCAATCCTGCAGTAACTTCTGAGAGTCACAGGTAGTTCTGCTGACTCAAAACCTGAAGCTCAAGTCCTGGAATACTGGATTTGTTAGAATAGATTCAGTTCTTAAAACATCCCTTCCCAAATAAGCTAGCTTTCAAGGGAGTGGAGGACTTGACAAAATTGTCAGACACTTAAGAATTTTATTTCAGCTGAGAACTTGTGGAGAAGTATTAGGCATTTGTAGAGACTTTTGCACAATAAACATAGGAAGGAACAAAAGAATGGCAGAAACCCAAACTTTCATGATAGTATCACTGTAATACTTAAGGATCTTGTGACGTTTCCTATTTTGGTAATAATTAATAGACCTTACTTGAAGTGGTCTTGGGCTTTCATAAAAAACCAATCATTCCTCTTTCCCAGGCCTCATTTTTATCCAATCCTGGCAAAGTTTGGCATCAGAATTTGGATGCAGGGAGAGGACTTCCCATTGTCTCTTTGGATTGAACAAGTGCCCTTTGTAATGTCATCAAGACTGCCCTGGTATTTGATCAGGGTGCCTCTCTGGAGGGTTAGGATCGTTACACTGCACGGAGAGAGAGTACAGACTGGCTCTAGCTGTGTAGGTGAGGTTTGGGCAGCCTGCATAGCTTCTGTAGCAGCTTTCTAATCTAGGGCTTGTAAACCTTCTCGACGGAGTTACTTCCACCACTGTACTTAACCTGGGATCCCAGGTTATCATTTTCCATCAAGGGAGTTGTGCCAGGATGAGCTGCTGATTGGCGTGTTTCTTGTTTGCCAGAGGACACCACATCCTGTCTTACACTAACTGCTGCGAGCCTCGTGATGACTCCACAGGGCCAGGTGCTCACGCTGAAGAGCCCCCTGGTGCCAGGGCAGGTGGCAGCTGTTCCTTCCACATTACTGCAAGCTGAACTAAAGCCTCAAGCTCTCAATACTACCATGACAGCACAGCCAGGTATGGTCACCTCAGAACATGTAAATGACATATCAGTACAATGCTATTCATAGATGTGGAAAGCAGTTTACAGAGTAACATGTTTAATTTTTGCTTTAATTTTGGGATTTGTGGGGTGAGTTTTTTTGGTTTTTTTTTTTTTACGACTTGGGTAGAACTTGGCTCTGATAAGAGAGATTTGATATAATTAATTCAAGCTGTCATTATCAAAGGTAAGCAAAATCTGTTAGATTTTTGCTATTCTGAAGTCAGGGAAGCATAAGGAAGATTTCGTAATCACCTAACCAATCTATATTTCTATTCTTAACACTTTGAGATGGTATTATGGTGTAAAGTCTTGCCTAGAAGTGTAAGGCTTTTATTTTCAAGGTTTAACTGAGTATCTGAAAGGCTCTTGTTTCCACTTCAATCCCTCCCTTCCCCTTTTCTTGGATCAGGTATTGCTTCTGTGATGATTCAGCTGCCAGGATCAACAGTTCCTGTCCAAGTAAAAGGAATCCTTACTAACTCTACCATTCCTATTACACTGTCAGCTGTTTCTGGAAACCCAGTGCCCTCAACAGTAATGCCAGCTGCAGGGCCCCACTCAGGTAGGCTCTTTTCCTTTTTATGGATCTTTTTGCTTGCATGCAGGGAACGTCATCCTTGCAACAATGAAGGTAAATTGTTTTCTCACTAGGAAGTAATGATAGGTATTATTGTCTGGGTATTCAAAGAGAATTGCTATTAGATGTTTTGAACAGTTTAGAGGGGCCTCTAGGGGATTATAGATGAGAGCTTTTTAACTTTTTTTTTCACCTCAGTGAACCTCCCTGCCCTCACCAGTGTCAAAATAAGTGGGGACTGGAAGGTGTCTGTGGGATAATGTATCTTACTGAGGGAGCTGCAGTGCAAAGTGGTGGTGGGGCTGTTGAAAAATCTTTGCCTTACCCTGGCACAGCTCCTTCCCATGCCCTGCCAGCTCTGCTGCCCATTGGTGAGATGTTTTTCAAGAGTGAGTGCTGTACATTGGGTCTAGGTGTGGGGTGATTCCTGCCAGTAGTGTGCTGCTTGCTGTCTGTGGTGTTAAAAGCAGGCTGCTCGCTCTGCTTCGTTGTATTTGTTTGGTCATAATGAAAAATGAAAGTTCGCTTCAGATTTGGGGCTGGGAAAAATCTGAGTGCTATAAATGGGAAGCTGCTTGGAGGCAAAAAGTAATTGCATAGCCTGTGAAATGCCTCTGTAGTATTGTGCACGAAACCAAATATTGCAAAATGTGAGCATAAAAGTAAAACATGAAAAAATGGTAAGGAAAAAGATTGTCATTCTGTTTTCCTTGCACATCACCATCAGAACTGTCAGCGTTGCTGTCACTTGTGTTTGTGCCAGCCTGGTGAAGGAAGGGAACGAGTGGGTGGTTCTGAGATAATAGATGTGGAGCTTGCTCATGCTCTGCAAGTTCAGAGTTAAACTATCAGTGTCTTGAGGTTTCACTTGACCGAAACTGTGGAAGCAGTTTAAATTGTGACTAGCAGCTAACTCGAGGAAGACCTGAAAGTGCGCAAATTATATTTAATTAGCAATTACCTTGCGGTTAACGTGGATCCTGATGGACACTGCTTTGTTTCGTTTTGCAGAAAATGAAGATTCATTCATGATGCCAAGGATTGTTAATGTGACATCACTGGCTGCTGAGGGAAGCATGAGTCTAAACCCAAACAGAAACAAAAGTTCTAATGTGATGACAGCTGCAGGTACTCCGGCTTCTGAGAAAACCTTGGCTGTAGCACCCCTCGAAAGCAGGAAGAGTGATGGCATCCTTTCAGAAGAAAAAGCCAAACCATGTCCTGGAGATGGTGGGGGAGATGGAAGAAATTCCACGGGTCCCACAAAAGTTTCCTTTGAAAATAAAGATGTCTTTCCACAGCTCCGGAACGTATCGTGTACGAAGGAACCTCCAGAGTCCTTCAGCAAAAAGCTCAGCCTTGGCGAGTTCGTAGGTCAGGGCAGGAGGAAAGATGGTGACCCTGGAGGGGAAAGATCGAAATCTAAAGAGTTGCCATTCCGCAAGCTGCAGATCAAAGATTCCAGGATAGAAATGGAATTCAGGAAGGTAGCCTCTGCAATGGAGGAAGCAGATCTGGATGCGAGCGAGTTGCTGAGCAGCATTGAGGACAGTGATGACACTGATGAAACCCTCACTTCACTGCTCAATGAGATTGCTTTCCTCAATCAGCAGCTGAACGATGATGCTTCATCTATGTCAGAACTGCCCAGCACTCTGAACTCAGATTTCCCTCATGAAGATGCAGAAGCTCGTCGGAGAACAGCCAGCGATCTAGCCACTGCAGATGGGTCTTCCTTCCAGTTTGGCCATTTGGGAAGCAGTTTTAAGGACCTCTCTGAAGTTTCAGAGGGTGGTGGCTCTATAAGCCCTCTACTGCTGCACCTGGAAGATGATGACCTTGCTGATGGGGACAAGAACTCTGGGGAGCCTTCATCTGAAGCAGATGTTTTAAAGATAGTAATAGGTGCTGAAGTGAAGGATCCACTTCCCAACCTGTCCGAAACCAGTGGTGGGAGCTCCAAAACTGCAACAACCTTGGCAGAGACCACTAATGTGACTCCTCCAGTTTTGCAGATGAAAACTAATCCAGAAGCTAGTAATGCTGACACTTTGTGGAGGCCCATGCCCAAGCTGGCACCGCTTGGCTTAAAAGTGGCAAGTCTGCCAGCGGACTCAGAAGGGCAGAGTAATAAAGTGATGCCCTTACTGGCACCTATAGTTGCAAAACTGGCACCCAGTGGGGTAAAAACTTCTTCTTTACCTGCAGCTGTTCAAGAAGGACAGGAGAACAAAGTGATGCCCACATTAGCACCTGTGGTTACAAAATTGAATACTACTGGGACCTTGCCTTCAAGTTCAGCAGGCAAATAAATGGATCTGTTTTTTATCAGAGACTGGGACGGAGATGTGGAGCAGCATGAACCAGTGTCAGGATACGGCAGCCTCCCCTGTCTGCAGCGCTCGTTTTCTGTGCAGCATCAGCACTCTCTTCATCTGAGGGCAGGCCCCAAATTGTGAAATAAGTGCTACAAAACTTTTAAGCATGTTGACGTGTTTTTACCTCACTGTTGTATTCCGGGTGTTCTCCTTCCCCTCCACAAGACAAGGAGAATGATCTATAACCATTGCTGGGCACATGGTATCCTTCCAAAATTGGGTCCTTCACAGAAATACTTTGTCAAAGGACTGAGAAACTTAGGCCATTGAGAAAGATTTGTTTGTTCGTTTGTTTGTGTGTCCCCCCCCCCTCCCCAGTAGGGAGTCAGCTGCCTTGTTGGGGAAAGAAAATCTGGATTGCTTGGTTTTTGTACCAGGCAAATTATCTATGCAGAAATGGGATGATTCACATTTGCTGTTGTTAATGTTTGCAGAATATGATGAATGTGCAGAAATGAGATTGCAGCTACTCCCAAATGCGTTCCCTAGAGCGACAGAAGGGAAATCTGAGACTGTGCAGAGGGCTGAAGTGAACAGTTTTTGTTCTTTGGTGCTAGATGGTTCTCTGGCAGAGACTCTTTTTTAGGAGCTTATGCACAGAAGATTTTAATGGACATCTATAACTCTCACTACATGGGGAAGAAAATGAAATTTCCCAATGTAATTAGAAGTAGGACAGTATGTTAATTTTAATAAAACTACTAAAAAATCCCCCCACTTTTGCCCCCTGCCCCTATCAAATACTCCCTCCTTCCATGCTTAGGGCATCTGGAAGGAAAAATTACAGAGAGTGGAAAGAAATGTAGGCACCCCATTGCTACATCTTTAAGTACCTGGCTGAAGTAGCTTGAGCGTTTTCCCAGTTATTGTTTTCTTTCCTCCTGTCATTCTTCAGGATGTGTTTGGTGGTGAGGAATGTTAATAGGAAGTATTGCTTCAGGAAAATACAGAACGATTTCAGGGCTGTCGGAGCCTGGCGTAAATGAGCGAGGTGTATATGTGAATGTATATATGAAAATATGTGTATATCTTTCCAAACCTTCAATTTCTTTATAAATTCAGGAAAGGTACTCAGAGGTTTCTCACTGCATTTGCACAAGCTGTGTATAGCAAAAAAAAAAAGGAAAAAAAAGAGAAAAAAAAGTCAACAAAAATGCTCATTACCAGGGAAATAGGGCAGTATTGAATCACAAGATGTATTTTTTATTCTTCTCTGCCACTGCTTACTCAATAACCTGTAGATACTCTTCGGTGTTCAGCTGTTGGATGTGAAGGGCCTACAGACTGTAAAGATATTTATATTTTTGTACACAGTTTTTGTTTTCATAGTTTTCTTGACAAATGAAATTTTCAGCCGAGGAGAGATGATTTGTTAATGAGTGTATACACAATCTTTTCCTACCGAGTTTGTAAATACGAGTTCCGGTGCGCTTGGGGGGCTTCTTGCCTGCTCCAAAAAGGTTAAAAACCAAACCAACGTTGCCGTGCAAATTATACGGAATTGGGTGGTGCATTTTTTTACTTTTTGTTTAGGAATGTAATCCCCATCTTACCCTTCCAGCAACAGCAGCTGGGATTGCCCCTAAAATTTCCCCGTCTTTGGTGATGCAGCAGTGCAGGAGTTTGATCTCTCCGGCGCTGCGGTTGTGCAGGTGGCGAGAGCGCTGCCGTCCCGCAGCCGGGGAGCAGCGTTTGCGCACCGCGCAGCCGGCCCTACCCCCTCGCCGAGCGGCACCAGGGGGTACATGTCCCTCACGTGTCCCCTCGTCTGTGTTATGAGTTTATAGTAACGTTGCAGAGGAGAGAAGCCCTTCAGGCTTGGTATGCGGAAAGTTACTCCAGAGCCTGGGTAAAAACCAGGTTCTTTACGTGGCCACTCTAAATGGTGGGTTTTAAAGCAGCTGTCGGTAACTTTTTATTGCCTTTTGCGTATTTGCTATTTTAATATTCGATACAAGTCCTGGATTAGTGATTTGTAAAAGGGAGTGTAAGTCAGCATGAGAATCATGCAGGCTCTTACGGTTGTCGCTGAATACCTTAGAAAAGGGTCTTGACAATAAGTATTTTGACACGCATTGCTCGTTATTAAAGAATTTTAACCTTATTTAAAACCAGCGGAAATCTGGAGTAACTAAATCAGTTTAGTGGCATTACATCAGGCTTAAATTTACCTACCTGGGAATCTGGTCCTGAGCATTTCTGATAGCCTGAAGTCGCTTATTTCTTTCCCTATGGCAGCTTATTTTGCCAGTAGATTTCATTCCTCCTTTGTGTGAAACAGCACCTAGAACTGTGCTGTGATTCCTTTCAAATTCCTGATCACGGACCTTTCTTTCTGCACCCCATCCTCTCACGGTTCCAAATAGCTAATTTTCAGGACAGAATCGTGTGCTAATCATAACTGAAAACTTGAGAATTCTAGTGTACGTACTTTGTACACTTCTGTGGGACAGAGAAAGCTGCAACACGAAAACCATTCAAATATTACGTGAAATAAATGCTGTACTTTTGAGGATGTTTTGTCCATTATCAAGGTAATGGGAAATGCGTGGATGTATTTACTGTTTGGCACTGGGCAGTGATGAATTTCTACTGCCATAAAAATGTACTGTGTAAAGATGACAGCAAAAAACATTCGGTTCCTGAACGCTATTATTAAATTGATGATGGTCAGACCCCAGATTTGCCTGTGAAAAGCAGTAGGTGATGCAGTTCCAAAAAGAATCTGTGATGGGTTCTAGCAGGCAACAAATCATGTTGGAAATGCTTTTAGTTTTTGCTCTCCTTGTTCGACCATCTCATGTCTGCAGCTTCATGTTTTGCTATGAATTTAAATGCCAACTCTCTTTTTTTTTTTGCTCTTCCCTTAAGCTCCCATTGGTTTGGAACAAACCTTTAAAGAAATGATATATGCTGTCTTTTGAGGCAATAATGCAAGAATAGGACACATTAATGTAAAGATTTGAGAATCAGGAAAACAAAGGAAACCCCTGCAAGGCGCACGTTCTCACTAGACCAAGAGACCTGGAGATTTTCTTTGTTTTTTACACATCTGTAAATAGACTGGAATGTTTTTAAGAATATAATGAAATGTCAGATTTAGCTTTTTTCCTTTTATATATTAAAATATATCTTTCCCTCTTTTCTGCTTTTGAAAAATTGATATTTTTGTAGAAATCTAACAGTACAGGACTCTTAAATAACTGTATGTGACGGACAAAGTGTAAAACTCAAATAAACCAATCGAGGTCAACTAGAAACTGGCTTTGAAACTTTATTACAGGGAGGGAGCGGGAGCAGCAGTGATGTGGTAGCAGGCTGGTGGTGACACGTGGCGTTGGACCTGGGCAAATGACAGCACACGTGTGCGCTGAAGCAGGTGCTTTGGCAACGCAAACATCTGGGGTTCGGTTCCAGTGATCAGACAACTCGGAGGAGAGTCTCTCTTTAGTTCTTGCGCAGTATGCAGGAAATGTTGCTGGCTGTAAAAAGGGATTCTTGACTTGCTAAATGCAGAAAAGGTATTGAAGGGGCTTTATTTTCACCAAAATGCATCTTGAGCGAGAAGCCCCCGGGGTTAACATTTGACCATGGCATAAAAAAACCCCACCCAACAACTGAAGATACAAGTCCACATAAAATCATTCTTAAATCTCTCAACCCCAAGCGTAGGTTGATGCCTTGTACAGCTTCTCTGAAGGAAACCGACACAACACAGCTATCTTCATAGGGACAAGTCTGAAGTTCTGGCTCCAAGTGAACTGTCAGAGCAGCTGCTTTTTCGGAAGAAATAAATAAGCCTGTAACAACTCACTGTCTATTGCTTCCATATCCATTAAATGGAAGATAACACACCTGCTAAATGTGAGGGGTTTGGTTTTTTGGGGTTGGTTTTTTTTTGATTTAAAGTAGTAAACATCTGCAAATGAGAGCAAGATTGACTTACAGACCTGGGAGAAGACAATACAAGGAAGAAAACAATTATACATGTGAGGTAAGTGATGGACTGGAGAAGAAATGTCTCAGAATGACTTTTTTTTTTTTTTCCTTTTATAAAGGGGAAATTGGATCTCACAGGAGAGGATGAATAAAAATGGATGTTACAGTCAGGTAACACGCTTCTGAAAACTTCTTATGAAAACCTTCAGCAAGGCCTCATTCAGAGAGTCCTCATTTTAAGGGGTAAAATTACTTGTTGGAATAGAAAGGAACATAAGCATTAAGGTATGGAAAGAACCCATCGATGGAGTCCCATGATGGCCTGGGCTGGGGACCTCTGTTTTCCAGCGCGTTCACTGTGTTCTTGGAAACAGCGATGATGGTACAAATAATGGTACACTTGACTAGCTGAGTGTGAGAAGTTATCAGGGAGCCTTTGCAATAACTGATTTAAGGCCAGATTTCTGTCTATAAATGCAACCCAAAAATGTGCAGTGGGACCGGTTTGTCCATAATTAGCAACAAATGGAAACTAAAGTGCTGTCATTTGGGATTATGGTAGTGTAGGAATTGTGGTGCTATCTGTGATCACCTAAGTTCAGTGCATCACCTCCTTGCCCTTTTAACTGCTGCTAGAGACCAAGAAGGTGTTGTTATGCCAGAGTGTACTTGGTTATTTCTGTGCATTTGAATTTTGTGTTCCCTCGGCCAGCACTTCCATTGTCTGTCTTGGGTCTCTTGGGAGCTGGAGGCCCATCACTGGGTGGGTGACAGCTTCTCTGGAGGTTCCCCCCTTTTCATGGAATGGTAAGTGTTGGAAGGGACCTCTGGAAATCATCTAGTCCAACCCCTGCTGCTGAAGTAGGCTCACTCACAGCAGGTTGCACGAGATTGCATCCAGGCAGGTTCTGAATGTCTCCAGAGGAACTCCACAACCTCTTTGGGCAGCCTATTCCCGTGCTCTGTCTCCCTCACAGTAAAGAAGTTTTTGCTTATGTTTTGGAATTCCTGTGTTCTAATTTGTGCCCATTGCCTCTTGTCTTATCACTGGGCACCACTGAAAAGAGTTTGACCCCATCCTCTTGACACCCATCCTATAGATATTAATATCAAGTGTTGATAAGATTCCCTCTGTTTTCTCTAAACAGCCCCAGGTCTCTCAGATTTCCTCATCAGCGAGATGCTCCAGTCCCCTCATCATTTTTGTAGCACTCTGTTGGACTCTCTCCAGTAGTTCCCTGTCTCTCCTGTACTGAGGAGCTGAGAACTGGATGCAGTACACCAGAGATGGCCTCACTAGGGCAGAGTACAGAGGGAGGAGAACCTCCCTTGACCTGCTGGTCACACTCTTAAAGCACCCCAGGATACCCTTGGCCTTCTTGGCCACCAGAGCACACTGCTGGCTCATGGTTAACTTGTCCACCAGGACTCCCAGGTCCTCTGTGGAGCTGCTTTCTAGCAGGGCAACACTTAACCTCTACTGATGCAACTCCTAACCTCTACTCTTCATTTTGCAACAGAGACCCTTTGCTTTAGCAGCATTCACTGGTTCATCTTGCTCTTGTGAGGGCTCCCTGTTTTTTGTAGGACTGTTTGTGTACAGGACTGTTTGTGTACAGGACTGTTGTTTCTTGAAGTGACAGCTGTTGGCCCTGGCTCTCCTCTGGTGAAAAGCAGATGCTGGAAATCAAAGACTTGAACTTGGAGGTGAGTTTCTAACAGGCTGTCTGCAGCCTTTGCTCTTCAACTCTCAGCATGAGGGTGGCAGCCAGCCTGTGCGAGATGTGGAAGGGAAGGGGAGGTCAGTAAGGGCAGCTGTGGCACTCTAGTCCCAGGCTACAGTGATGTAAGCAGGAGGGCTGCGTTGCTGCAGGTGCTCTCGCCCATGCCAGCCTGCTGAGACTAGATCCAAGGAGGAGACAGGCTTTTCTGCATGTTTTTTTGTCTTTCTTGTTGTAATCTGGCCCGTGGCAGGGCTCCTGCCTCCCCCCAGGCCTGGGGGCCCCTGCCGTTCCCCCATCCAACATGGAGTGGTGCCCCTGCAAGTGCCACAGCCTGCACTGCCTCATGGCCGAAACCCAGGCAATTAAATAGCAGCTAAAAAAAGATACACAAACATAAGCCGTGTGCCATTTTTAGTGGCTTTCAGCTGCGATTAACTCCTTAGACAACAGCTGTATGAAGCAACTTGCCTGTTGCTCTCTGGCCAAGCCCGGGGCCTCCTGGGGCAGGGCTGTGGCCGCAGCCATGCAGTGAAAACCATGATGAAGGTGGCTCTGTCGCTCTTTCTCTAGTGCCACAGAGCTGTACAGGCACAGAGATTTGGGGCAAGGCCGGTGAGCTAGTGTGGGTCTGCACAGCTTACAAGAGCAGCAGGCTCCAGTTGCAGCTGAGGCTCCTGAGCCCTGCAAGGATATAAAATGCTTCATACCGCTGCGGTGCTAAAGCACCTGGACAATAGACTTTGGATCCCAAGACTGTGGTCATCTGTGATTGTTAGTAGACAAAAAATGTAAAAAACCCTCAGTGTTATCACCAATCCATTTAAAAAAAGCGGCAGACTTTGATTTTAAAGTGTGCTGGTTCTGATTCTGTGATCTACAGAAAAAAGCTAAACGGGAGGATGAATGTGTGACAAAAACTCACTGGTTTCTGGAATAGCACGTGTTTTCAGAACACAGGGACCAGGTGACTGATGACTTCCCCCTCCTCCCTCTCCCTGGATCTTCTGCAGAGTAAAAGTATGATAAAGACTTGCTTGATTTGTAGCTGCTTGACTATTCTGATTAATAAGAAGTCCGTGAGCAGGACAGAACAGCTTTACAGGTGTATTTAGGACAGCACACCATTGCTCCAAAAAGGACTGAGAACAGCTGTTACAGCAGCACGTGCTGCTGTGGCCTCCAGTTCAATGCCTGGCCAGGATTTCCTGCAGCAGTGAAAGGAGAAGGGTGGGTCTGTGCTGGACATGATGAGGTACTTTGGCAGAAGCAATTGGGGAAGTTGCTGCCAACTGTTGTACCACCCCTCCCTTGCTACCTCTGGAACACGGTGCCTGTGTTCCAGACCTGCTTGTAGGAGCAGCACAAGCTGCTCTTGTCCCGAAGCGCAGCTGCTCCTCTTTCTCTTGTTCTTCTATTAGTCCTTCTCAGGCCTGGACCTCTGAGTCTCCATCTCTGCATAAGGCAAAGGGGCTCAGACCCTGCTGCTTCTCATGCTGCACCCTGGCCTGCTGTGATACACTTGCAGAAGCACCTCGAAGCCCAGGCCTGTGGCTACACTCACCTCCTTCCTCAAAGTCAACTGCTAACCAAATGCTGGGTGTCCTCTTCTTCTGAGAGCAAGGCTGGGGCAATGTTCCAGCACGAGAGCACTACAGCAGAGCCCTGCTGGTCCCAGTGGGCAGAGCTCCTCTTAGCCAGTAAGTTGTAATCAGCAGATCCATAGCACCAGCCTCCTACACATTCTGTATCTCTCCTGCTATATCCTGGCTTCCTTCAGGTGTTGCCTGTTGTGCCTTATCCTCCAGCCAGCAAATGCACAGCTTGCACCCCTCTGGTTGTGGCTGGGCAGCAGTGTTGTGGTGAGCCCTCTGCTCCCTTCTGTTTCCCTCCGGCTCACCCTGCCCTCTGCATGACTGAGAGCTTGCCAGTTGTGCTTTTTTACACCACATCTTCCACCCTGAGGCACCCTAAAACAACACTAAAATTTTTGAAGGGATCATGGAATTCCTTGCTGAGTTGCTGTTCCCCTGAAGAAAAAAAACCCCAATGGGTGACCGGGTGTCTGAGTTCTTTTGGTATTGAATGAAGCCTGGAGCTGTTTGGGTAAACAGCAGCTAAAGATGCCTCTTTCTGCAGGCGCTGCTTGCTGCTTTGGTGCGGAAGAAGATGCATTGTTCTCAGCCATGAGACCTTCGCCCTTTCTGCACAGGGGTACAGCTCTTGGTTAGACAGCTTTGTAAGGCCCTCCTGAAGCCTGAGCTTTGGAAATGTGTTAGCTGATGTTATTGCTTATTTCTGAGATATGCTGACCTGGATCTTGATATAAAACAATGTCACACAGCTGGAGTAAAACATGATTTGATAGAGCATTAGAGTCCCTTTAAAGGCCTGGCTGGAGCCATGTTTTATGTGCTCAGCTTTGTAAAGGCAGCAGGGCCTGGGCAAGGTCCCTTCTGCCTAGGCACCTCCTTGTAGGAGCAGGACACTCGAGTGGGTGGGATTCTGGTGGGGAGCCAGTCCCCAAACATGCCTCTCAGATGGAGTGTGAGGGGCATCTGCTGACTTGGCTGGGCTTTGCTGGGTGTGCAGGAGTTGGTGGTGGAGCCTTCTGATGGCTGTTAGCCCCTCTCCAAGGGCCTGGGATGGCTCATGTGGCTGTATAAATTTGGACGGGCCAAGCTTCAGCAAAGTTTGAACGTGTGAACATTCCCATGCAGGAGGTGGGTGACACAGCAGGTAGGATCTGCCTGCTCCGGTTGTCTTGGTACTTTATTTAAATGACATAGGTCTGACGTGGTCATGTTAATAACCTACATTCAGGTGATTGGCCGCAGAAGCATGACAGAAACAGGAAGCACCTTTTGCAACAGTAGTGACTACTCACGCTCCTCGAACAGTGCTCTCGCTTCTAGCTTAAAATGACTCTTTGGTTTTAAAAAACAGCTCAGGCAGACTTAAAGCTTGTGGCTGCTTTGCAAAGCTTTACCATTGCTTACTCGGGTTTAGATGTCTGTGACAAAAAAAAAAAAAAAAAAGAGCAGAGTCTTCCTGCAGAATTTCATCTTGCAAATGTTTTGTGGCTCTGACATACGGGGCAATCAACTTGAAGCGGGAGGCTTAGTCTCCGGGAAGAAATGTTAATAAATGGCTCCCACCAGGCGAGCTGAACTGGTGGCAGCCACAGTGGGAATTGTTTACTACTGTGCTCCAGTATAGACAAGGCCTCATTGTCTGTCTTTGACAGGGAAAATGTCCAGTTTCGCAAACTTTGCTGAGCAAGGGAGAAAATAATTATATTGCAGATCAACTTACAAGGAGCACATTCATGTTTGAAAGAAAACTTGATTTTTTTTTTTTAATAGGGTGAGGAAGAGAGGCATAACTGCCAAAGGCAGAAGGCAACGGCTTCGGTGACCTACTAAAATTGCCTCCAATCAGAAGTTATTCCTGGCTGAAGGTAGATCCCAGGGGACTGGATCCTTGGCTCTGGCTGGAAAGCAGCGCGAGGGGGAAGCATGCGGGAAGCCAAGCGCTGCTTCGCCTCCGGAGCTGCTCCGGGTGCGAGGCGGGCAGGGCAGGGCAGGCAGCAGAGCCCTGGCCGTGGCCACACAGGGAGCCGTTGCTGCAGCTGCACCGTGCTCAAGCCCCAGAGCCCTCGCGTCTCCAGGCTGCCCAGCAGGCGTTTGCCAGGGCAGACACTGTGGTGGCAAGTCTTGCGTGTCCCCAAATTGAGATGGGGAGCTCCCCACGCCACTCATGGACCCACACGGGCGGCGGGCTCCCCAGTGCTGCTCCCTGGGTGGGTGACATGGTGCCGCAGGAGCGCTGCTGCCCAGAATTCGCCTGGTTTCAACTCCCAATTACCCCAGCTGCGATTTCATTTTAGTATTTGAGCAAAGCGTTGGCAATGTTTTGCTTCGCATGTTTTTACTTAGGAGGATGACGGGGTGAATGTTGAAGGAGTACGTTTTACAGCACTGGGTTGGCTGTGATAAGCCACATGCAGTCAGCCCGGCTGCTGACTGGCTGCCTTCCCCCCAGCACTGGGAGCATTAGCTGAAACCATTTTGATTGTCTCCCCAAGGGGGAGCATGTAATTATCTCCTTTTTGCAAGATTGCATGTAATTTTCTCCCTTCTATCTTAAAAAAGTAATTGAAACAGAAGCAGAAATGAACTGTGTAACAAGCTTGTAACCTATTAATTCTTTCATCAGATTGAAAGCAAAGCTTGAATGAGTTTAGTGCTATAAGTCTTACCGGGGTTTTGTGAGCATTTCTCTCAAGGAAGCGTGCACTCTTTTCAGGAAGCTGCAAGACCAGCATAAACCCAGGTTTGTTGTCATGGTAATGTCAGTAGTCGCCTTAACTATATGCCAAATCATAGGTGCTTGTAGGATCACAGGAGAGTTCAGTTGGAAAGGGACCTCTGAAGGTCTGTAGTCCATCCTCCCTCTCAGGGCAGGGTTAGCCATGAGATCAAACCAGGTTTCTCAGGGCTTTCTCCAGCCAGGACTTTAAAAAGCTCAAAGGATGGAGATTGTGCCACCTCCCTAGACAATGGTTCTAGGCTGTTGTTACCAGCCTTCCTAATTCCAGTCATTCTGAGAATAGTATTTTGGGTTTGCCGTGTCTTTGGCGTTCATTCACTGTGCTCTCTCTTTTTCAACACTTTCAGTCTACCCAGAATAGGAATTTTCCTTCCACTTTGATTTCTTTCTCTGCCTGCAGGGTTGTTTCACCTCGCTTCGTTGCTCATGAACATAACAGCGCAGGCCACACCGCTATCTTGTCGTCTTTTATCTGCTGAGGTTTTTGATGCCAAGCTCATCACCATGACATCTGAAGAGTTTCCCCACAAACTTAAGATCTGGCTATGCTTTTATATTTCCCTTTCTTTCAATGGGTCATCTTGCTGGATGACTAAGTGGCTGTGTTGTCGTGTATTTGACACTTGTTTTCTGCCCACACTGGCGCTGCTTTAGGAAAGCATCCTTAGTCACAACAGTATTTGCACATTAGCGAGGGGAACGGAGGCACCCATATGTACAACTTAAACATGCACTCGGCTGCTCTTCACATGGACTTGCAAGTGGGCAAATGTTACCATTAATCCCAGTCCTTCCTATTTGTTGACTTCTGTGTAAAGTGCATTGGCCTAAAGAAAGGAGAGTGTGTGTGTGTTTGTGTGTGTCCTTGTCCTGAAGGGGAGCCACTGGCCAACTCTCTTTTGACAGGATTGTTTCAGGAGTTTTGTGTTTCACTCTTCTCCTGATTGTATCGTATTTAGTGTAATGTGTCCTGAGGGCAACTGCTGTCCAAGGTTTGTCCTGTTTAATTGATTTATGGTTGCCATGGGTAGTGGAAAGGTCAAATTTCATTCTGTATGGTGAATTTTGCAAGCTAGGGTATGTTACACAGGCAGAGGGAAACCTGGGTCTCAAAGTCTGTGTCAAGGAGCCACGGGTTGAATGGATGGGGATTTTATAAGGAGTTTATGGTGATTTGTTGCCCTACTTCCCAGGGAAATGCAGTTGGAGTTGGGTACCAAAATTAGGCTTATTGGAAAACCTCAGCTCCAAGTGCCACAGCTTTTTTTTGTGCCTGTCTCCATGCCGCCTCTCTACTTCATGGCCAGAGTCTCCTCTGAGACAGAGTGGTGCTGTGCCTCAGACACCTACCAGCCCTGTCAGTCAGTCTCTCCAGAGAACAAGGGACAGCCAAGGGACTGGCATAAACCACATACTTCTAGGTAGGGCTGAGCAGGATATCAACAAGGGGTCTGGAAAAACACAAATAGAGGCAATGCCAGCACTTCTGGTATTTGGTTTCCAAACAGCATTTCAGCATCTATGGGGCAAGAGGATGGAGCTTGGTGCTCAGGGATACTACAGGCTCCATACCAACCCCTGGGGGCCTCTGTACTGACCTCAGTACCAGCTTGACATACGGACCCCGACACAGCCCTGCCTGCAGGAGGGGGACACAGAGGTGGGCACCCCAGCAGGAAGCAGCAGGACATCTGCATGGGAGAGTCTGGGCCACAGCAGGAAGTTTTGGGAAAAAGCTCTCTTGTGACATTTTGTTTTGATGTTTGCTTTCTGGTTTTGAGGATGCGAAAGGTAAAAAACAGAGTAAGTGAAGGGAACATTCATGAGATGTCACCCTTCTGGCAGGACTTTATGAGAACAGATGGGGAAACTGAGGCAAAAGGCAGTGCTTGAAATCTGTCTGAGTGTGGCTCAACAACATGAGAGAAAGAGACAGAGATGTAACTTGTATGGATTTGATCTTCCAATATTCATACTTGAGCCCTAACAGGAAGAACAGGGTCATGACATAAGAGGAAATGTAGAGCATGATCAACGTTCTCAGTGTGATTGCAGGAAACACAGTGAGCAGCTGTGGAAACATACAAATAGGTGGATTTTGTGGCCTCCAGTGTAATGCTTTGACATCACTTGTCATCAGAGGGACTTGCATTTCTGCTTGCTTGCTTAGAGTTTTGCTGTAGGTCTTTAGTTTTGCCAATTGTAGTAATAATGAAAGGCGTATGTGGAGGCCAGAGAGCCATATAGCACAGATCTGCCATGCTATCTTCTTCTCAGGGAAAAACCCAAAGCTGGCTGAGTTTTGGTTTATGCTGTCAACTTGCTGAGGATCACCAAGAGGAAGACTAACTCCAGCCAGGGCACTGCCTGCTTTGGCCTTGCAGAAGATGTTCATGCTGCATTGTTCTCCTTAATTACTGCTCTCTGGAAACATAAGCTGTGGGATGAAGGAAAATGAAGCAAACAGGCTTATTTAGGTCAATTACAAAAGTACGGGCTAATTGCGTACAAAGTGGTAAAACAGGAGCAGACAGAGCTCAGAGGAAAACAATGTCAACAGTGACCTACATAGCCTCGGAAAGGGAGGGGGAGGTTGGACAGCAGGCACTGGGGAACATGTAGCTCAGCACGAGAGGGGCTTGCATGCTTCTCTCCTCTCAGGTGCCTGGGCCAGGACCAGCCCACATGCCAAGTGCCATCTGTATGGTCTGCACAGAACTGGCCTGAACACATAAGAACATCCCGGGAGACATCAGCCAAGTGATGCAGAGATGTCGTTCTCATGTGGTGTTCAGCCTGGCAGGAAGCTCCAAGACCTCTTCCCTGAACCTCAGGGCAGACCTGGAATTGAATAGCTCCCTGCTTTCCACAAAGACCAGCCCTGGAGTGAAAATGGTGTGGTTTTGTATGCTCTTCCTTATGCTGCCAGAGGGAGGACAAGTGAGTGAAGGACAATCAGTTGCTTAAGCATAGGCTGGAAAACGTTATCTCCCGATCCCTTTCTGTGCCTATAACGGCAAGGAGTGCTCTCTAACCTCACCTGACCCAACATAACCTAACCCAGCCTTTTTAGAGGAAACAGGCCTTTGGGTGATCTTAGAGCAGTAAGGCAGCAGATGTCAACCTTTGCTCAGTGAGTCCTTGCCAGCATTTTTAAGATATTTGTGGAAGGTAGCTCTTCTCGACTACCTTTCACAAAGCCCCTAAGCCCACTGCCAACAGGCTGAAGTGTGTAGGTGTCCACACTACCACTCACTGCAAAAAGTTTATAGGTCCCAAACTAGGAAAAATATATGAAGTGACTGCTCTAAGGGAAACCTTTATCATTCCTCGAAGAGTTCAATGGTAAGTTTATCCTGTGCTTCATCTTTCCAGAGAGCAGTAATTAAGGAGAACAATGGAACACAAATAACTCTGACAAAAAGGAACAAAGATTTGGCAGCCCTCGTTTAAGTACCAGCTCAGTCAAATGCTTTCCTATCATGTGGTTTTCAGCTCTGGACTCCCTGTGCAAGTAGGGAACCTCTGTATCCAACATCCAATCTCTGTGTGCCTGCCAGCCCTGGCGCCTGGCCAGTCAATGAGACAGCCCTCTCCTAGCTGCATGCCGCTCTTCTTGTCTCTGCCCACATCTGAGGTCCCAGCTAACTACTTTCGAAGCCAGACAAAGTTCATGCAAGACTGCACTTCCACTGTGAGCCTTTGAGACGGTAAAACCATTTGGCCTTGCATGTAAATTGGACCAGGCTCAGTTAGATCTAAGCTTAAAGAACCTCCCGTGAATTAGTCTGGGTAACATGTCATGGCTTATCTGACCAGTCAAAGTTGTGATGGTGGGGAGTTCACAGGACCCAGACAGTGTCCAGGCTGAGTTTTGCCTCAGTACTTGCTGTGTGTTCTCTCATAGCCTCCATGTAGACAGCAGGAAGCACAACACGTTTACGTTCAGCAGCTACCACATGGTGTTGTTCTGATTGCCCACTACTGAAAAATGAATCACACACACAGGTCCTGTTTGTGGTGAAAATTTAATAGTGTTGTAACCGAATTCAGCTCCCTTCATGAGCTGGCTAGTGTGCATTTGTAGGGGCCAGGCCACCAGTGGGGATAACTGTTTCCAGGTGGTGCAGCTGGAGCAGAAGTAGCTGGGGCTGCGGCGTTGCTCTCAGGGAGCCACTGGTCACCCCAGCAGGTTCGTCCGCCCCTGTGGCATCCAAGTGCTGACGAGACTCTCGTGAGGACTGTTCACAGCACGTGCCGCTGCCCAAGGGAGCTGGGGGAAGTCCTGCAGCCATTCCTCCGGGCTTCAATCAGCCTGCCCAGATTTATTTTTATCAGTCACATGCCTGGAAGCTCACCTGGCTGCACGCTGCGTGTGCACCTGCCTCGGGCACCGGGTGAGTCACAACGCGGCCTCGGTTCGGCAGCTGAGCAGACACGTGTACGGGCTTCGCTAATTACATTAAAAATGGTTTTAAATGAGGGTGGGGATTTTGTTGATCTCTTGAAATATAGGAGTGAGACCTAAGCAGACTAGTTCACCTGTTAGAATAGCAGAGCCAAGATTTACATGGATTTGTAATTCTTTTCCTTCTGTTTAGGGCCCATTCTTCTGATTCAGAGAAAAAAAAAATAAATTAGTGTTGCTGTGCTTGAGATTTCCAAGTACTTTTGTGCACCTGTCCTGGTTTGAGTTAGAATGGAACTAATTCTGTTCAGTGATTTTACTTATCAGCTCAGACTCTTCTAAGTAACTGCGCTGTCTAAAGTTAATGGCAGATTTTCACAGATAGTCTCTGCTTCTAACAATGGTATTGCTCCATCTCTAGAGTTACTGCCAAGGACTGGTGTGTGCAGAAAGGCTCTTGCTTATACTTCCTCCTGTGCAGACCAAGGCCACTGCAGAATCT